>LFYR01001620.1:0-24046 GCA_001185155.1 Zostera marina | reverse complement strand
CAAAATGTCACTATCTCTTCTTTCAAATAAGCTTCAAAAATAGAACCTTCAACACAAGCTTTATTTCGAACTTTCTTTTTCAAAAAATGCATAAATCTTTCGTATGGATACATCCATCTATATTGCACAGGTCCACCTACTTGTGCCTCGTATGGAAGATGAATCAACATATGTTCCATCGAATCGAAGAAAGATGGAGGAAATATTTTTTCGAGTTTACAAAGAGTCTCGATAATACTTTCTCTTAAAATTTTCATCTCATCTTCTTTAATAACTGATAAGCAAATATCTCTGAAAAAACGACTAACTTCAGAAATAGCATCGTTCACCGGTTTAGGAATAAATTCGACGAAAACAATTAGAATCAACCTTTGCATTATTAAAACATGACAATCATGACTCTTCATTCCATTAAATTACCATCGTCGCTTTTAACACAACGACCAATGTTAGATGTGAAATCATCCGGAAATTTAACAAGTTTAAGCCACTCACAAACGCATTTGATCTGATCTTTCGTTAAAGTGAATTGAGCTTTGGGTATCAAAATCTTGCCATTCTCAGGTTGAATGAGATGCAACTCTTTTCGAATACGAAGCTCTTTTAAATCTTTTCGTGCATTAATAGTATCTTTCGTCTTCCCTTTAACATTCATAATGGTGTAAAAAATATTATCAAAAACATTTTTCTCAACATGCATTACGTCTACGTTGTGACGTACTAGAAGAGAACTCCAATATGGTAACTCGTAAAAAATACTTCGTTTGGTCCAATTGTGAGTCTTTCCTTTATCAGACGTTCGAGAAACAGGAGGGATGTGCTCGTGTTCTAATTCATATCCGGTCAATCGTTCAATACCAACTTCTTTTTCAATTCTTCCACTGAATTTCCACTTTTGTCGACGAAATTAATGATTAATTGGTAGAAAACGACGATGGCAATCAAAGAAGCAACACTTTTTATAATTTTTCAGATAAAATGAGGGAATTGAATTCATACAATAAGGACAAGCTAACTTTCCATGAGTGCTCCATCCTGACAACATGGCATATGCGGGAAAATCAGATATCGTCCATAACAAGATTGCCTTCAATAAAAAATTTTGTTTACGATGAGAATCGAAAGTTTGAATTCTATCATTCCATAATAATTTTAATTCATCTATTAAAGGTCGCATGTAAACATCGAATTTCTGATTTGGACTTTTTGGACCAGGAATCAATAATGTTAAAAACATGAACGCGGGTGTATTGCACCACCATGGTAGGAGGTTGTATAGAGTCACAATCACTGGCCAACATGAATAAGGCGTACTTGAATTTCCAAAAGGACAGAATCCATCAGTTGATAATCCCAATCGAATATTCCGAACTTCCGATGAAAAATCAGGATAGACTCGATCTACATGTTTCCAAGCTTCACCATCGGCCGGATGTCTTAACTCATTTGGTGTATCCTTACGTGTGTGAATATACCATGTCATATGTTTGGAGATCGAAGAACATTGATACATGCGTTTCAAGCGTGGTATTAATGGAAAATAACGCAACTGTTTGTGAGCAATATACCGATTTTTTGGAGTTTTTGGTTTGTATCTCGGATGATTACATATTGAACATTGATTTAAATTCATATTCTCTTTGTAATACAAAATGCAATCATTGGGGCAAGCATCGATTTTTTCCTGTTGCATACCCAAATTCTTTAATCTTTGTTTCAACTTATAGTGGGATGTAGGAAGATTATTGGGTTTTGGCAAAAATTCTGAAATGATTTTCAACAGTTCTGTTGAAGCACCTTCAGAAATTCCATGTGTCGTTAAAACATTCATCAATTTTAGCATTACAGTTAAAGTTGTAACTTCACAACCATTCCATATAAATTGTTCTGCTTCTTGTAACAATTTGTAAAAAATTTGTGCTTCAGTATTTGGTATCTCAGGTGAATGCTCATTGTGACCAACGGTTTCGAAGACCATATCTACCATAGGATCAACATGACTACTGGATCCACTCTCCATAAATGCATCAGCTTCCATATCAGTTGACAATGATTCTGTAATTTCACCATGTTGGTGCCAAACAACATAATCACGTTGAAATCCAAATCGGTAAAGTTGCAATCTAATGTCGTTTCTTTTATAATATCTAGCTCCAGCACAACGAATGCAAGGGCATCGGATATATTCTTCATTTGTCCCAACGAAATTTAAAAATTCATCAACTCCATCCACAAACTTAGGATTTATAGTGGTATTCGATAAAAGACGTTGATACATCCAACTTCGGTCTTCATTCGACATTCTACAGAAAAATGGAGAAAAACTACGATATTAATTCTAAGTTTGATAAATAATTAATATTTTCAAACATAAGTATTTTGATCTAACTACTTAAAATTACTAACCCTAGATTCAGTGACACACAATTCAGTGTTACTAATGATGGGTTACGTCTATACTTAGCTTAAGTTATGCATGATGTTTCAATTATCATATAATAATAATAATTATTTATTATATAATTTCATTCAATTTTATAAATTCTAACATGATATTAATTTCATACATAAAGAATCATACAATAATTTAAAATTAAAAAAAAATCATGCATATTAAATAATGTTAACTCATTCAAAAAAAATATATTTACTAAAAAATTGTAAAGTTACCTATAATATGCAAAACGAAACCTGTAAAATAATAGATTAGAAATATTAGTCAAAAAATTGACTAAAAAATCATTTAAATTCAGAATTGAATCAATATATTTTAAATTAAAAACTTTGATTGTAACAGCTCATTCCCTTTTATTTACTTATTGATTAAATGAAAAACATTTTAGAACTAAAATTATAAATCGAGCTACCAGTTCACCTACCAGCTTTTAAAATTAAAATTACCCAAAAACTACTTGCTATTTAATTTATTTGCAACAAACCCAATTAGCACCCAACACATCTCACTAATCAAACAAGAAGCTCCTTACGTGCTATTATATTATAACTCATCTTAGAATTCAGATGAAATTGTATAATATCATGAAATTATCATACTTTATACCTAATATTCGGTCTGGTTTTTGCTTCCTAGTCTGATTTTATTAGTAGTCATGATTGGAGCTATAGTACTAACTATGCATAGGACTACAAAGGTGTAAAGGCAGGATATATGGAGACGAAATGCGTTGGATTTTAGGAAGACTATTGTGAGGCGGACGACAGAGAGGACTACAATGAGGAATACGACAGACCAGTGAACCGCACTATATAGGGCCCGAGGTTTACGTTCACCCTTAAACCTGAGCGCAATGAATGACCTTTCTTCCACAAATTCCGGTAATTCCGGACCTACTAGTCCATTGTACTCACCAGAAACAGTTTTTTTTATGCTTTGGAATGAAATTCTTTACAAAAAAAGAAGAAATAAAAACAATGCCATGCTAGTTATGATATAAATATTTAATTGAAATTGTAGTATTTTTCTAATTATAGTATAATTTCATGAAGAGATTACTCTTCTTGAACCAGTAAAACTAATATCCCCCGAAAATAAGAAAAATCTAATGTTCCCCGTTTCATACTATACACTTACTAAAAAGGAGCTAGAGGAAAATGGTTATTGCATGTTCTCTCAACTAGCCAAGTATAATAGACACCTGTGAAGACGAGTGTCACCCAAGAGTTCACTCCGAGAGTGAATACAAGCAACCAAACAGATTAGGAACAAAAATAGAGCACCAAGTGGCAAGTTATGGATTACACCTAGGGGACAGATGTCGTCATTCATGCTGAAGAAAGAGGGTATTTATAGACTGAATAAGGAAGAAAAAGGGGAGGAAAATTAGAAGCTAAAGAAAAACAAGAAGAAACATGAGCCTCAACAACATGAGCCTCAACAACATGAGCCTCAACAATACTTTATTAAAAGTTAAAACCATATTATGTACCAATGTAGAACACTTCTGAGTAGTATAGTATTTCTTTATAGTGGTTCAATTGAAAACATGTGTCACATTTTCACAAATTAATCACATGCATGCATGCATGCAAGTGTGCAACTCCTTGAAGAATTAAACTACTGGAAGCAAACCAAGTGTGCAACTCCTACAACACTGCCGGAGCAGTCAAACACTAAGCCGTGGCAGTCAAACACCACTGCTGGAAACGCGAAATCGGTGATTCCAGAAATCGGTAATGTGGCATTGACTTAAAATATGACGTGACATAATCACATAAATATAGGATATATTAACGAGTTTAGTTTGGTTTAGATGAGTTGAGTTGAGTTAAGCAACAATGGTAGTAGTGGGAGACGTGTGGTACTGGCGATGAACACTGCCGCCGGTGACTACATCATTACCGTTGTTAATTTTTCCATTGGGAGAAGAATGCAGAGTTGTGGATCGGAATCGAACAGCATCCAAACCCTTCTGAAGAAACAAAGATCCGATCATCATCTCCAACGACTGTGCCGTGTACTTGGCGTATTTACTGGCACTCGAATCCTGCTCAACTAACGGTCCGTAGGTCTGTATATAACTCCGGTAGACCGGAACGATCACGGTTACCGCCGACTGACATGTCTTCTCCCTTAATTCTCTGTCGGGAATCACCCAAGTGGATTGTTTCCTGTACATCTCGTCAAAAGCGGCATTGAAGGCCTTCAAACGACGCTTCACCATGTCCCTGGCGACTGCTCTTCCGCCTGAGAATAATATCAAACCGTCTCTGCTTAGAGATACCGGTAGCTTCGCCCAACTCTCTTGGAGGTAATTGGCGGCGTAGTGGTCCTTGCTGCGTTCGTGATATTTCAGCCATGCCTCCCCAAGAAGTTCCCCGAGCTTGGTTCCTTTGAGGTTCTTGTACAAGTGCCAGTGTGTGTTCATCGAGAACAGGAACGACAGCGTGGTATCTTGATATGCTTTGGACCATGTTACGAAATTCTGTTCCAAGGCTTTGATCAAGTCGAGAATCGCGTCGGTGAGGATCCGATCATGGAACTTCTCTTGTTTCCAGCTACGATGGATACCAAGGACTTGGGTTAGGATCGGCATGTAGTCGTTTGCAGTAGTTGGTGATGAAACTGACTAGCTTGGGAACGCCGCCATCGAAAGGTGGGGATAAGGCTCGCTGGAGCTCCACTTGGGTAAGGAGCTCCCAGAAAATCTCGCAACTGCCTTCGATCACTCTCTTGATCAAATCTCGTGTAAGATTCTGGATCTCCGCGCATGCCTTTCCGCCGAACAAACGGTTGAAGTCCAACCGAAGTTTGTTTAGAGAGGCAAAGATGTCGAGGAGTTTCAGCAGTTTGATCGGGTCTTTCTTGCTCTCCGTCACCATCTTCCCGAACCGGAGAAAAGCAACGATTCCGGTCTGTGCTGCCATTTCGGCGAAACAACCCATCCAAACCTCAGGCGGTCCAACACGGTTGAAAACGTCGCAACACAACTTATACTCCGCCTCAAACAGATGCTTCACGGCGAATTCGAGGTGCTTCCCCCACTGGAATCGCCCAGCACCCACCGGCGAGGTCGATTCGACCTCGCCGGTTCTGGAAATTTAATGCGTCGTCCATAGGACGACGCATGGGTGCTGGGAACTCGCCCAGCACCCACCGGCGAGGTCGATTCGACCTCGCAGGTTCTGGAAATTTAACGACGCATGGGTGCTGGGAACTCGCCCAGCACCCACCGGCGAGGTCGAATCGACCTCGCCGGTTCTGGAAATTTAATGCGTCGTCCATAGGACGACGCATGGGTGCTGGGAACTCGCCCAGCACCCACCGGCGAGGGCGATTCGACCTCGCCGGTTCTGGAAATTTAACGACGCATGGGTGTTGGGAACTCGCCCAGCACCCACCGGCGAGGTCGAATCGACCTCGCCGGTACTGGAAATATAGGTATTGAGGAAGTTGAAAATGTTTACCTTGTTGGAGGGAGGAAGTTGAGGTAGTCGGAAGAGAGGTCGGAAGGAATGTCGGAAGTTGGAAGTTGGAGAAGTTTTTTTTTTTTTTTTTTAAGTAGTTAGAAATGAAAATCAGAAGTAAAAGAAGTGGGAAAAGTAGAAAAGAAGCGGGAAAAGTGGAAATATTGGAATATAATTTTTAAATAAAATTAATTTTTATAAAATTTAATTATTTTAAAAATATAATAAGAATTATTTAACAAATATATTTTCTATAAAAAGTATATTATCTCTAAAATAATAATATATATTATCTTTAAAAATATATTATCGATCTTTAGATAATATATAATATTTTAAGGTATTTATCTCATATATTTTTTAAATTTAATTTTTAAATAAAATTAATTTTTATAAAATTTAATTATTTTATAAATACAATAATTATTATTTAACAAATATATTTTCTATAAAAAATATATTATCTCTAAAATAATTATATATATTATCTTTAAAAATATATTATCGATCTTTAAATAATATATAATATTTTAAGGTATTTATCTCATGTATTTTTTAATATAAATTTACACCTTAATCAAAAAATTATAATTATTTTGAATTATAAATAATATAGGATGAGTAGGGTCGTCAGAATGTCACGAATCGCCAAATTGGTTCTGAAATATATATTCAACCTCGTCGGTTCTGAAATCGCAAAATCATCATTTTATATAATTCATTATTATTTTTTAATTTTTACATTAATTATATTAAGATTTTAAGATTTTTATTTAAATTTTTATGTTTTATATTATAATTTTATTTCATTATAATAAAATTTTAAAATTAATTTCATTAATATTTAGTTTTTTTATGTTGGTTAAATATAAAAAACCTAATTAGTAATTATGGATTATATTATAAAATTTATACATTTAATTATATATATAGTTGACAACCTGATATACAAATAAAACATATTATAAAATTGGTTACTATTTTGTAAGAGGGATATTGAAAAATGAAAAATAATTTTTTATTATTTATTTGTAACCGATATTCTCATACAAATAATTTAAAATCCGTTAAATTTTCTAATGGAATTTATTAAATTTAACGAAAATTCTGTTAACTTAGATTATAAGTGTTTTTACTGGAAATTACATTTACTTTATTTCGCTTAAACTGTCTACTTTTTTTTTTAGTATACGGACTATATCATAAAATTTATATATTTAATTATATATATAGACATAAAAATAGAACATATTATAAAAATTATATTTTATTGATTTAAATATATATGCATAATAGTGTAATTAAGTATTGACATGATTCGGGTTAATCTTGACCCAATCTGAATTTTAAATATTCAGGCAATTCAAACACTAAACCTAATCCTAACCTAACCCTAAGATCATTCATTATCAATGAAATCTAATCTTTTGACCAATATATTGAACTAATTTCTGTGTATTAGTGAATTAGGGTTAGGTTATGATATTATTTAATTATGATATTAAATAATTTTCTTTGTGTAAAAACTAATTATGATATTATTTAATTATTTTTTGATAATTAAATTAAATATTAATAGAATTCGCCTTACACTTGGATAAAAAAATTTATTTTAATTTGATTTTTTTCTAATTGGTTTAATTAATATAAAAAAAGATTTAAGTTTTTCAAATGGTTCAAGTCTAAAAATGTATTGGTTAATTTAACTATTAAAAATTTAGGTATATTTGATTTAAATCCAACCATAAAATAAAACATAACTATCTACATCTACGTAATTATACAATATATCAAAATAATTTTTGGAAAATCTTAATTTATATAAAAAATATAATCATATTCCTAAATCCTAACCTAATATATATATATATACAAAACGAATCAGGTGCGACGGTGGCAAGTTATTATCTAGCGGTCGGCCAATCTCGACCTCACATCTTGTTACAATTATAGGGTTTGCAATTTTATAGATGTTTTATAGGTATTTGTTTAATTTTATAGGTGTTTTAATAGAGTGTAGGAATTACTTTTGGTTTAATTCAAAAAAATGAAATTAAAGTCGGTTTTTTGACACATCAAATCAGTCGGTTTTTTGAAAACTTTTGAAATTTTATATTACAAATTTTATAGGTGTAATTTAATTAAAGTTAGAGGGTTATTCTCGAAAAAATTAATTTTTTTACACGGATTTAAGATTAAACCAAAAATCTAGAGGGAACAACCAAATGGACCAAGAAACCCTTTTTGAGAGAATCGGATGTGCCGACGAATTAACACACAAAATTCTAAGTAATCAAGAACATCTTCATATGGGAGCTCAATCTCATCAAGAACATCTTCATATGGGACACAATGACTTGCTATTGCATCCAAAAGACGATTTGAAAAATGCATACATCCTTTTCGTGTTTTAGAATTTTGAATAAATTCCGACGGATAAATCCACCCTGCATAAACAATTAGACATAACGAAAAACAAAACAAAAACAACATTTATTTAAGTTACAACTCACAAGCATAATCATCAGATTTAGTTCAGTTACTCACTTCTTTTCTTTGGATGGACACCTTGGAAAAAATGTAAATCACTTAATAGTTGAATTAAACTTAAGCATGATATAGCCATTCACATTATACCCATCTCTGCATTAAAATGAATAAATAATAGGTAAATTAAATATGGTATGAAAAATCGATCCCTTATGAGTTGCATGAGTTCAATTAACTCTGATATATATAAACTTGAGAATAGTCAATTTTGGTAATTAACCTCATCTAAACATGACCGCTGCACAAAAAATGAAAAGCAAAAAAAAAACATTTACAATATAACTCATGAGCAATTTATCTAATTCTGATCAACAAATCCAACACTGTACACAAGCCAAAGGCAACCAAAAACTCAAAATTAAGAAAAAGAGAACACTGATTTGACACCTACAAACAAGATCATCAATTCGAATATATCTAAAAACAAAACGGAAGCAAAAAAAATCAACCAAATTAGAAAGAAAAAGAAATATCACCTGAGCAGCCTGTCAAAAAGAAATTACAGAGTGGCAGACTGTTGACATATGATGCCCATGTGGAATCCTAAAAGGAAAGGAAAAATAAAGAACCCTAAATTATATGTATGATGAACTAATAAGGAACTAGCTGAAAGTTCCTCCACCACTCAATTGGGCAAATTCTGACACGACTGTCCTCACACAAACATCCCATGACCTTGCCATTTCCTTAAGACACATCGGAGACGAAAGCCCACGGAGAGAACTGCTGAACAGTGATTTTACCTTGACCGAAAGATCTTCCGACTCATTGCTGTTTATTATACACACACATTGTAATAATAAAAATGAGTCAAATAGGAAATTTGGTTCAAGAATCATGGAAGTGATAAAAAAAAATAGATTTTGGCACCTCATTTCAACAGAAATCTTATCCAAAAGTACAGGAGAACAGCATGGATAACTTGGGGGGATAAATAACAGCAAGGGTAAGATGGGGGACTGCAGCAAACAAATCAACTTTGAAAACAAATCAACTTAACTTGTAGATCCATAACTGAAATGGTGGTGTCAAAATCTCACCACTCTGGATGCAGCAAACTGCGACTTTAATGTTGGACTGAGAGATATTGCAAGGTATGTAAACTTAACAACTGTTCCTTCTCCGTCGGTTGTTGAACTGATAGAATCGATATCTTCATCAGTTACATCCACAGATGTATCAATTAACTGCTGATTAATGAATCTGATCTCCTCCAAAAGAGCATGATTAGCCTAGACAACAAAAGATTTACTTTTTAGTTACGATGACCATAAGAAAAAATCAGTTAATAATTCAACACACGGTGTATCGGAATACGTTCACCTGATTGAATAATCTGAGACATGAAATAGAACAATGGCAAATCAAGTTACAAAGATAATTAAATACCTCTATTTTCGCTCTCTTTATTCTTGATGTTGCAGTTGACTCAAATTCAGAAGTATCAATGCTAGTCTGTTTTAAACTGTCATGCACACTGCCTGCAGATGACACGACATTCAATGGCATGGCACTTGTGTGTCTCTTCATTTTCTTTGTTGCGGAACCAACGTCCTGTGACATGAAATTTCTGGATTTTGACATATGATGCCCATGTGGAATCCTAAAAGGAAAGGAAAAATAAAGAACCCTAAATTATATGTATGATGAACTAATAATTTTGTCCAATGATCATCATTACTTGTCTCTAAACAATTGTAAAATTCTTTCAATATAAGAAACTGCTAACAACATATATTTAATTATTTATGGCATATAAATCAAGATTATTTCCCCATATTGTATGTAGCCTTTGTAGAATCATAACCTGAATTCCCGATGATACATTTATTTTTAATAATCATAATAAAGCAAAATTCTCAATTAGAAAGCTGGATTTTATTGATTCTAGCAAACTAGGATATTTTCTGTCCCAGCCTTTTGTTCCAGCCATGGTAAGAAGGCATTGCAATCCTTACTCACCTGTTGATAATCTTGATTAACACGAAGTAAAAACAGAACGAGAACAAACAAAATCGGTGATACTGGAATTGAGAAGAACCGTGGAGGAATACGGCATCGAAGATGATAGGGATGAAGAAAAGAATTGCGGAAGAGAGATGACAGACCAGCGTTGGGACCGGAAGAATCGGCTCCCTGACCACATTGTATTTTAAATACCATCTACTATATAATCGATCAGCATATGAAAACAACCTAAATCCAAGAACGTACTTGGAATAGAAAGTAGATTTGGAGACAAGAAGAATAGACATACCTACGTAGCTGTGGGAAATGAACAGCGAGAGGGTAGAACCTCCGTCAACTGCTGCAGCAAGTTGACACTGGCCGAGTAGCACTGGAATCGCCTCTGGAAGGAAGTGTTACCAAATTTCTAATTCAAGTGACATTGGAATCGCCGCTGGTTGTTGAGAAGGAGATTGGGGGAAACAAGATTGAAGGAAATGAGATGGGGGAAACAAGATTGGAGGATGGGGGGAAATGAGATTGGGGAAATAATATTGGGGAAAGAATATTGGGGAATACTATTGGAGGGAACAAAATAAATGAGGGAAATAATATTGGGGAAAACGAAATGTTAAAGGGGGAAAATAAAAAAATTTAAATAATTGTTAGAAGCTAAAGGAAAAGGGGAGAAAAATTAGAAATATTTAATTTTTTTTAAAATTATGAAATATTTAATTTTTTTTAAAAAATTTATGAAATATTTAATGTTTGTCTTTTTTATTTCATTTTAAATTCAGGCGACAAACTTAGTTAGGTCGTTTTGTTTTTTCATTTTTTTAATCTCTTTTAATTTAATTTTTAACGATCCACAAATTGGTCGCATTGTGTTTGATTTTATTTATATATATATATATATATATATATTCAGGCGACCACGAATTGATTTTTTTTAAACTTACGAAATAGTTGGTTTTCATATTTTTCAATTTTCAAATTTAAATATTTTTAATCAGGAGACCAATTTAGTTGGTCGCATTGTTTTATTTATGTATATATTTTTTAATTTAGGTGACCAACCAGTTTGGTCGCCAAATTGGAAGATATTTTTTTAAAATTTTGAAATATTAAAGGACCAACTGGCGAAATATTTGGAAGATATTTGGAAAATATTAAAGGAAAATTTGGAAGATATTTTCCTTTTGAATTTTTTTTAACATACGAAATATTTTTATTCAGGCGAATTATAATTTTTTTAAAAACATACGGAATATTTAAATGACCAACTGGTCAGTCGCCATATTTTTCAAATTTTAATTTTTTTATTCAGGCGAATTATAATTTTTTAAAAACATACGGAATATTTAAATGACGAACTGGTCAGTCGCCATATTTTTCAAATTTTAATTTTTTTATTCAGGCGAACTACAATTTTTTTAAAAACATACGGAATATTTAAATGACCAACTAGTCAGTCGCCATATTTTTTAATTTTCAAATTTAAATTTTTTTAATCAGGCCACCAATTTAGTTGGTCGCATTGTTTTATTTATATATATTTTTTAATTTAGGCGACCAACCTTTGGTCGCCAAATTGGAAGATATATTTTTTTAAAATTTTGAAATATTTAAGGGACCTCGTCTTTTTAAAAAATTATCATACGACCAACTAACTGGTCACCTTTTATTTTTTTAAATTTATGTTGGTAGTAAAATTGAATTTAATTTTAAAAAAATTAACGAAATATGTACGCGACCAACATGTTGGTTGCATTTTATTTATTTTTATTAAAAAAGAGTCAGGCGACCAAACTGTTGGTCGCTTTCATCTTCAAATTGGGGACCAACTTCGGAGTTGGTCGCGAAGTTAGTCGCTTTCATCTTCAAATTGGCGACCAACTTCGGAGTTGGTCGCGAAGTTAGTCGCTTTCATCTTCAAATTGGCGACCAACTTCGGAGTTGGTCGCGAAGTTGGTCGCTTTCATCTTCAAATTGGCGACCAACTTCGGAGTTGGTCGCGAAGTTGGTCGCTTTCATCTTCAAATTGGCGACCAACTTCGGAGTTGGTCGCGAAGTTGGTCGCTTTCATCTTCAAATTGGCGACCAACTTCAAAAGTGGTCTCAAAAAGTCAACTATAAGCGACCAACCTCGAAGTTAGTCGCTAGAGTTGGTCAGAAAAAGCCTTCTTTCTTGTAGTGTATCCCATTTATGACTCCTTTTACTAAGGATCATAAAAAAAAAGCTCTCGCAATTACTACTGAAGTAGGACCTTCTGGTAGGAGGGTTGGTTCCCGTACTATACCAACCTCCAATATACCACTATCAGCACATAAGGTGCCCTCATCACTCCCATCAAATGGGGAAGTGAACCTAACTCCTGCGCAACAAGAGAGGTTGATTAACTTTAAGGATTCCATAGAAAAAAGAGTTAGCAACCTCGAGAAAGCGAGGGGCAACAAGACCATCATTCGCGAAGCTGCGGGTGAATCTGGGTCTTACTATCCTCCATCTACGGAGAAAAAGAGGAAATCTCCAGCACCTCCTAAGGCAAAGGCTGGGCCTAGCAAGAGTCGCACTTACAAGACTCTTACAGCAAAGTTCGTGGAAGATCTCCGTCGAAAGCTGGCCGACAATCCAGTCGCCAGCAATCCGATCGGGCTCATGAGAATCAAAAGCGCTCCTTTTCACAAGGACCTTTTGAAAGAATCTTTTCCACCAACCTGGCGGGTACCCAAGATAGAAGCGTATGACGGTTCGAGTGATCCAAAAGATCACATCAACCTCTACCTTAGTGTCTTGGAACCGCAGACCACCGATAGCGGACTGTTGTGTCGGGCATTCCCCGGCACTCTCAAAGGCAACGCTTATCGGTGGTTCTCTGGTCTGCCAACTGGCTCGGTCTCCAGCTTCGCGGACCTCTCTTCGAAGTTCATCGCCCAACATGTGGGGATGATCAGAATAAAACACAGTGCCAACGCACTGCTCGCATTACGACAGAACAAACTGTCTCTGAAGGATTACACGATTAAGTTCACTTCGATGATGACAGAAGTGAACGACCAAATCCTGAGTCTGGCCATAGCAGGGTACATGAATGGGCTAATACCCTACTCCCCTTTGGCCCAAAACCTTACGCTCCATAAAGTGGAGACCCTCCCCGACCTCTTCCAACGAGCTCAATCTTTCATTGAGATAGAAGAGGAGAACAATAACAAGTTGGGCGGAGTCGAGCCGCCCAACCGGAAAAAACCTCGCTATGCTAAAGAAGATGCATACGAGGATACAAGTTCCCAGTCTGAAACCTCGACTAGTCCTCCTCGATACAGAGAGGAACTTCTCATCAGCAGTTGTGACCACCAAAGTCATGACTCATACTCTCAGTCTGGTAACAGTTATGGCCAAGAAAGCCATAGCTCACACTCTCGGCCCAGTAACAGTTATGACCATAGCCCACGCTCTCAATCCTATGACAGTGATGGCAATGAGAGCCACAGTTTACACTCCCAATCAAGTACATCACGCTAGTAGTGAGGAACTATCACCTGTTAAGAGAAAGGATTGGCCAGAGTAACCATGCAGGCTATGCTTCTGTCTGTGGCAACCAACGACCAAAAAATACGTTATTTCTTTTGTTTGTCGCTCATACTATTCTCATGTATTCTCAATAGAAATATTATTCTAAATAAATCTCTCTTTAATCCATAGAGATATACGCAGTATCGTATTTAGAATAATCATCCATCGCTTCAGACGGATCAATCATCCATCGCTCCGGCTAGATGACATTCGTCTCTTCAACCTCTTGTATCATTCATCGCTTTGGCTGGATGATACATGTTGCTCAGACCTAGCTTACGACCCGCGAGTCTAAGCGATGGTTACAAAATCCAATTTATGTCCAAAGTGGCTAAATTGCGATTACAAGTCTAGTTTACGATTTATGAGTCCAAAGTGCGACTTAAGAATCTAAATCGGATTCTCATTTACGAATCTAGCCCCGAGATTCTAAATTTTCGACTACAATCAACGATACCCTCGTTTTCAATCTATTTTGTCGCTATGGCCTTAATAGACCAAGGATCATTTTGTCGCCTTGGCCTTAATGATCCTATCTTATCTTGTCGCTATGGCCTTGATGAGGATCGAGAGTCACTCTGTCGCTATGAGCTTGACTAATACACCAGGGTTCAAGTCTAGAATTGTAATCCTAAATTGTAGTCTCTTAGTCTCTATGCTAGTACATGTTACAAAATAGAATAGTTAGATTTTATTTTTATGACACTCTTTCGAAATCACTACCTACGACTCTAACTAGTACCTTACACTAGAAATCTATTTTGTCGCTTTGGCCTTAATAGATCAAGGTCCATTTTGTCGCTTTGGCCTTAATGGATCAAGGTCCATTTTGTCGCTTTGGCCTCAATAATTCTTCTATCTTATCGCTTTGGCCTTGATAGACTTAGAGATCATTTTGTCGCTTTGGCCTTAATGATCTCATCCCATCTTGTCGCTTTGGCCTTGATGCTGATCCAAAAGTTACTCTGTCGCTTCGGCCAGAGTTCAACTACATTAGGGTATAAGTGTAGAGTCTTAGGTAGTTGATAAGTACAAATGAACCTAACCCCAAGAGGTTCTAAGTACCCACAATACAAAAATCTATTCTGTCGCTATGGCCTTAATAGACTTAAATCGTTTTGTCGCTATGGACTTAACGATCCCACTCCATATTGTCGCTTTGGCCTTGATGCGGGTCCAAAAGTTACTCTGTCGCTTCGGCCAGAGCTTAACTACACATTAAGGAATGAAATCTAGAATCTTTGGTTCTGAAAGAAAGTTCTAAGTTCTATTCCCGATAATTTTTGTATCTCCAACTGATTACGTCAATTAGCTTTGCAAGTCTTAAGTTAGTTGTGAAGTTTAATTTATTTCACGAGTTTAGCCGTAGACTGAGCTACGATTCGTACGACCAAGTCTACACCCAGAGTAGCTAGAAATAGGGTTAGTAGATTACGTCCAGAGTGGCTAAATTACGACTTGTGAATCTAGTTTCGGGTCTTAGTTACAATTCAAAAAAATAAATTAAATAAACAATTAATTAAGAAAGCAAAATAATTGGTTAAATTGAGTTCCAAAAATATTACAAAAATATTAAAACATTTCAAGAGGGAGTATCACAAACTCTCCCAACACTTCTGATGCTTCGGCCAGAAGTCGTCACACTTCAGGAAGGAGTATCACAAGCTCTCTCCATCGTTAGGGTTCCGAATTATAAGGCAACCCTTGAGTGTCGAATATTTCTGATTCGTCGTCTGCTCTATCTCTAGTAACTCTACGTTAATCTGGAGGTATAAATTGTCCGTAAATTTAACCGTAGGCTGAGCTACGATTCGTACGACCAAGTCTACGCCCAGAGTGGCTAGCAATATGGTTAGCAGAGTCTAATTTACGTCCAGAGCGGCTAAATTACGATTTGTGAATCTAGTTTCGGGCCTTAGTTACAATTTAAAGGGTAATTTATATGAAAGATTAGCAAAGGAAAAACAATAGATAGTTCACCGACAATCACATACTTCAAAAAACACTCGTCCCAAAAATTTATGTGTCACCAAAGCACAATCTTCGGGGGGAGTATTATAGGCTCTCCCGACACTTCTGTCGCTTCGGCCAGAAGTCGTCAAATTTCGGGGGGAGTATCACAAGCTCTCCCGACACTTATGTCGCTTCGGCCAGAAGTCGTCAAAATTCGGGGGGAGTATCACAAGCTCTCCCGATACTTCTATCGCTTCGGCCAGAAGTCGTCAAAAAATTTGAGCACGGTAAAATCTGTCGCTTCGGCCAGATTTACCAAGGATAAATTTGAGCAAAGGAAGGGCATCACGAAAGGTAAATCGCACGGTAAGTTTAATAATAAATATATACGTTTATGGACTAATCTAGTTGTTTTGCAGAGTGTTTCCTTTTTTGCAGGTAAGATTCCGTAGTCCGGGCTAGGAACGGATTCTGATAGTGAATCTGTAGCCTCGACCGGAATCAGATTCTAATAGTGAATCAGCAGGTTCTGTATCCGATGCGAGAATCGGATCCTGATAGTGGATCTGTAGCCTTGGTCAGAATCAGACTCTGATAGTGAGTCGGTCTGCTTCGTCGCTTCGGTCTTAGTAGACCAGAGGTCATTTTGACGCTTCGGCTGATCTCAAGGGAGGAGTATCACAAGCTCTCCCCGACACTTCTGTCGCTTCGGCCAGAAGTCGTCGAACTCGGGGGGAGTATCATAAGCTCTTCCCGACACTTCTGTAGCTTCGGCCAGAGGCTGTCACATTATGAGCATGATAGATCTGTCGCTTCGGCTAGATCAATCAAGGATTTATTGAGCATAGGGAGGAGAAGCACGAGGAGCAGCCCCGCATGGCAAGGTCAGTAAATCAATAAATATATCCTTTAGACTGATACATTTGTTTTGCAGGTTATTTTTGTTTTGCAGGAATGATTCAGTCGCTCTGGCCAGAGTCGGGTCTATTTTGTCGCTTCGGCCTCAATAGATCCAGGTCCATTTTGTCGCTTTGGCCTTAATGGACCAAGAATTACTTTTTCGCTTCGGCCTCAATAATTCCTCTATCTTGTCGCTTTGGCCTTGATAGACTTGGAGATCATTTTGTCGCTTTGGCCTTAATGATCTCGACCCACTTTATCACTTCGGCCTTGGTGGGGTAACCATCGTTGCGGACGTAAAGTCTCTCTTGATCAGGGTGGACTATAAACATCAGTTCTGATAGTGAACTAGATCCTGTCGCTTTGGCCAGGATCCACGCATTCTGTCGCTTCGGCCAGAATCAGGCTCTGATAGTGAGTCGGTCCATTTTGTCGCTTTGGCCTTAATGGACGGGAATTATTTTGTCGCTTTGGCCTTAATAATCTCCTCACATCTTGTCGCTTTGGCCTTGATGATAATACAGAAAGAGTCGCTCCTGATCAGAGTTTGACTATAAACACGTAGTTCTATTGGCCTGGAACTAGATTCTGATAGTGAATCAATCCATCTGATAGTGCATGGATAACAGAGTCATTGTGTCGCTGTGGCCGCAATGATTCGATCCCATCTTGTCGCTTTAACCTTGATGCGGACCACCTTGCTTGGGGGGGATACTGGCGGTACACACATGTCTCCTATGCTATCTTCAGGGGGGAGTACTAGTGAGACATGCCTGATTACGTCAGTCACTCCCAGCAACGCCCTTCAAACAAGAAATAGGGTTCTGTCGCTATATGCCGGACCCCCGGAAGGCTTCCACGGTGCGGAGCACGTGTCTACGTCTAGAGCCCAAGGTAACACTTAGGAGTCGCCGACTGGGACTACCAAGTCGCTGACTCCGGCCAGGGAACTCGGGTCTGGTAGACCGGGGACTTGGCCTCAAAGGAGTCGGCGACTCCACCTCTGGATCGGCGGCTCCCACACCCGAGTCGCCGACTCCCAGCCGTTACTTGGGCGGGCCCACACCATTATGGCACCCTTTAATAGGGTACCATAATGGGGTGGGCCCCACTCAATTGAATGGAAACGCCTCTAGGACTCGATAAAAGGGGTCCTAGGGGTGTCCTCCATTCACAACATATTCAATTGACCACACACTCCACACTAGAGCATCCAGGAGACCGAATCGCCTACTCCCAAGAGAGTCGCCGATTCCCCTCCTCTTCTGCAGGTGTTTGACGTAGAGCGCGCGTCGTGAACTCCACAGCCTCCGGCCCATCTCGCAACCCCGCGAGCCTACTGGTAGCAGATTCCGTGCTTCATCAGCTATAATGGCAAAACGATTACTAATCTATTAAGGCCGTAGCAATAGAATAGATTCTGATATGTGTGGTGGGTACTTAGAACCTCTTGTGGTTGGGCTCACTTATACCTATCAACTACCTAGGACTCTACCTTTAGACCCTAGTGTGTGGTTGAACTCTGGCCGTAGCGACAGAGCAACTTTTTGGACTCATATCTAGGCTGAAGAGACAAGATTGGGTTGAATCGTAATGTATTAAAAACGATTTTAATCTATTAAGGCGATAGCGACGAAATAGATTCATAGTGTGGGGTGCTAGCTAGAGTCGTAGGTAGATGATAAATTTTATTGAGAATGTAAATTACAACAGTAAAATCTAATTTTTCTACTAACATATAGACTAAAAGGCTCAAACGTGCTCAATACTAAGCGCAATGTTGTTGTATGCTGCCCATGTGCCAGATGCAAGGACTTTTGGGTAACAACTTATTTATATTCCTCTGAGTTTATGCTAGCCTTCCTGTGGATCTACCACCAAATAGCATGTGGATGGTTTTCCGTGGGTGGTCCTCGCTATTGTCGCTGTCTGGTGAAGGAGAGCGTGGATGATTCCCTTTCGTGTCAGACTTGCAATCGTTTCGACCCTGGGATCCTTTGACCAGGTTGTCAAGTTCGCCGTTCAAAATTAATTGCTCGACATAAAGCGAGAATTCCCTGCAATAGTCCGTCAGATGGCCGTGGTCCTTGGGGAATTTACATAATCTTCCACTTTTTTGACGGCTATCCTTGGTTGAAGGGTCCATAGAGCGAGGAGCGGGCAGATCCGCTCTGCTCTTCAGTTTTTCAAACAGCTCGCCTTTTTTGATTGTTAGTAGGGTCCGATCCTTCCATGGTTGAGGTGGACCCCGTGGCGACCGTTTGGTGAATGTTTGATACACCTTGTTATCGCGTTTAGGCTTCCATTCCCTTCTGAAGGAATCAGCCGCATCGCTAGTGTATCTATTCGAGGAGTCATTGTAGCTCTTTTTCTCAAACTTTTGTTTTTTGAAGCTAGTGTTCTCAAGTTCCACTAGCTTGTTTTCATTCTGCTCTTCCACCTCAATGAATGATTGAGCTCGTTGGAAGAGGTCGGGTAAGGTCTCCACTTTATGGAGCGTAAGATTCAGGGCCAGAGGGGAGTAGGGTACTAGCCGGTTTGTATACCCCGCAATGGCCAGACTTGGGATTAAGTCGCTCACTTCTGTCATCATTGAAGTGAACTTGATCGTGTAATCCCTAAGAGACAGTTTGTCCTGTCATAGTGCCAGCAGTGCATTGGCGCTGTGTTTGATCCTAATCGTCCTCACATGTTGGGCGATGCATTTGGACGCGAGGTCTGCAAAGCTGGAGACTGATCCAGCTGGCAGACCGGAAAACCACCGATAGGCATTGCCCTTAAGAGTATCGGGGAATGCTCGACACAGCAGTGTGTTGTCAGTGGTTTGCGGTTCCAGGACACTGAGGTAGCGGTTGATATGATCTTTTGGATCACCCGAACCATCGTACGACTCTATTCTGGGCACCCGCCAGGTTGGTGGAAAGGCCACCTTCAAAAGGTCCTCTTGGAAAGGAGCGCTTTTGACTCTTAAGAACTCGATCGGATTGCTGATGACTAGAGTGTCGGCCAGCTTCCGACGGAGGTCCACTACGAATCGTGTTGTAAAAGTCCTCTCAGTGCGACTCTTACTGGGTCCAGCTCTTGATTTTTCTTGTTCTGGACCTTTCTTTTTCTCCGCAGTCGGAGAATTGTGAGAAGCCGATTCACCCGCTCTCTCGCGGGCGATGGTTCTCTGACTTCTCGCTTTTTCGAGGTTGCTAACTCTTCTTTCCATGTTATCCATGAAGTTAATCAACCTCACTTCTAGAGCGGGAGAGATGGATGTCCGAGGGGGCAGATCAGTTTGAGCATCCTCGAACCTCTCAACTTGTATGTTTGACTGAGGATGCTCAGTGTGTGCTCCATCCGGTACCACTGAGGATTTACTGTTTTTTGACTTTCGAGCTGAATTGAAACTCGAGAGAAAAAACCAAGTGGAGTTGACGATTCACCAGGTGGAGTCGGCGATTCACAAGGTGTAATCGGTGATACACGATGGTGGAATCGGGGACTACTTTAGGTAGTTTTTCTTTCGAGTCTGGCCGTGGACAACACTCTTAGCTAGCAGAATAAGCCGCAATCGGAGACTCACTAGGTGGAGTCGGCGATTGCCAGTGTGTATTGGAGATTCCTTAACACAAAGTTAGCGACTCACCCTAAGGGATTCGAGCTGAACTTTGCGAAGAAAATTTCGCGATTACGACGGGATATCGTGGTTCGATTGTCCCACAGACGGGATATCGTGGTTCGAAGAAAATTCGAGCTGAACTTTGATGAAGCACGAAATCTGCTACCAGTAGGCTCGCGGGGTTGCGAGAAGGGTCGGAGGCTTTGGAATCCACGACGCGCGCTCTACGTCAATGTACCTGCAGAATGGGAGGGAATCGGCGACTCTCTCGGGAGTAGGTGATTCGGGCTCCTTGGATTGCTCTAGTGTGGTGTGTCAAGTGTGAATGACCTGGGAGTAGAGGACCCCCAAGGACCCCTTTTATAGGGTCCTGAGGGACGTTTCCCCATTCATTAGCGTGCGGCCCACCCCATTAAGGTACCCTATTGAAGGCTACCTTAATGACGGGGGCCCACTCAAGTAACGGCTGGGAGTCGGCGACTCCCATACCTGAATTGACCACGAGTCCCTATGAGCCAAGTTGGCAGTATACCAGAATTGACCACGAGTCCTAGAGTCGGCGGTTCACCCCTGGAGTCGGCGACTTGGTAGTCCCAGTCGGCGACTCCCAGGTGTTGCCCTGAGTACTTGACGTAGACACTTCCTCCGAATTTGTGGAACTCTCCGGGGGTCCGGCATAAAGCGACGGAACACTAGTCCTTGTTGAAGGGCGTTGCTGGGAGTGACTGACGTAATCAAGCATGTCTCACCACCAGGTGTCCGGTGTAAAGAGACAGAACCCTAGTCCTTGTTGAAAGGCATTGCTGGGAGTGACTGTCGTAATCAGGCTATGGGTAGAAGTTCTTCCGAAGTGTCAGAAGCTATTGGTAGGTACCTGCCCTCCGGGTGTCACAAAACAGAAAATTTTTTGTATTATATTTCTTTGCAGTTTTGTGACTCCCTTGAGGAGTACTACCAGTCTTCAAAGTTTGAAATTAGCAAAAAATGTCGCAAATTTTTTGCTATTTTTCGGCAGAAAATCGTGCCGCCGGAGGTGGTTTTTGGGATGCCTGTTTAGACCTATCCCAGAAAAGATTCCTGGCACTCTTGGGAAATTCTGCTCTTTGGTACTCATATAGAAAACAATTTTCACGTGATATGTGGTCTCAGAATTCCAAAATCGGATCTGGAAATTCAAGAGGTGGACCGACAGAATCACTGGAAGTGAAAAAAGGCGAATAGCCCCATACACTTCTTTTTTTTCTTTTTTCTTTTTTCTTTTTTCTTTTTTTACCAAAACGACAATGCGAATCTGACCGTGGCGATGGATTTTCGTTTCGGTATAAGAGTTGGGCTATGAGTAGCCTTATTCAGCCAAAGCGATAAATGAAGACTAGGGCCAAATTGGCGATTTGGCTAAGTGAAGTTCAGAATTCGACGATTCCTTACGTTAAGTTGATAATTTCCATATGAAATTCAACCAGAGCTTAACCAAGGAGAATCGGCGATATTCACTGAAAATAGGCGAGTTTAGCCCTAAATAGGCGAAATCCAACCTATGCGAAGACGTAAGTTCCAAAGCAAAGGATGACTTAACCGAGCTTGTTCAAGAAACAAAGAAAAAATCGGCAATTTAGGGATCTAAATCGGCGACTTTGACTTTGAGAGTTTTTGAACAGAGTCGTGGACAACACTCTTAGCTAGCAGACGATATTCCGGATCGGGCGATTATCCAAGCTAAGTCGGCGATTTAAGGATTAATCGGACTTGAGGCGAGAATCGACTATTGTTGATCTAAATCGACGATTTAGTTGACAAAGTCAGCGATCCCTCCAGGAGAGATCAAGCTGGATTTTGCAAAAAAAATCACGATTACGACGGGATACTGGTGGTTCGGTATTCTCACAGACGGCGCCAGCTGATGAAGCACAGAATCTGCTACCAGGGGCTCGCGGTGGTGCAAGGTGATGTCGGAGGCTCTGGAGTCCACGACGCGCGCTCTACGTCAAATAACTGCAAGAAGAGAATAGGTGATTCTGGTGTGGGAATCGGCGATTCTCTTAGTGGTGCTCTGGTGGAGGTGGAACTTATGTTGTGTCTTGGAGGGCGCGATCAAAGGCGGACATCGCGCCTATTGCCATATATGGGAGCATTTATGGCGTAGGCTGGCGGCGAGTAACGGTCGTAAATCGGCGATTCAGGTATGGAAATCGTCTATTTAGGGCAAACTCGCCGAGTTTCAAGGGGCGAGATATGCAGTCTACCATACTGCCGATCTGGGCCCTAACTCGGCGATTTGGTAGTCCAATCGGCGATTTACGGGTTAACTCGATGATTTGACGATGAACTTGTTCCGCACCGTGGGAGCCTTCTAGGGGTTTGACGTAAAGCGACGGAACCCTAGTCCTTGTTGAAGGACGTTGCTGGGAGTGATTGCCGTAATCAGGCATGTCTACCAACTGGTATACGGAATGGAGGCACTAATCCTAACAGAACTTAGCATCCCAACAATCAGAGTCTTGACCTATGACACACAGGAAAACGTGAGATCATGTGCGACAGTTCTGGACTTAGTAGATGAATGGTGGGATAATGCACAGACAAAGAATGCAACATATAAACAAAATATCGCTAGATATCATGACAAGAATGTCAAGGATAAAGCAATTAGAAAAGGAAGCCTAGTATTGAGAAGAACGAGCATCAATTGAAAAGACTGCTACAAAGGCAAACTAGGCGCAAATTGGGAAGGACCATCTGTGGTAGGACAAGAACTCCGACCAGGATCTCGTTCATCCGCAACTCACCGTAAATTCTCAGTAACAGCCTTCAGATCATACTTGATTCCTTCAATAACAAAGTCTTTCAGCTCAACCTCGGTTGTTGTACCAGTTAATCCAAGTAACGTTGGAACCATACACCTATATAGAAATATAACAACCATCGATAACAGGGATGACCTAAATAAAGTCCTTTTTGGAGGACATGGTAGCAAGAAGCTGCGAGAAACAAAGAACTAAGAGTTAAAAGCAATTTTAAGAAAGTTCCCAAAAGAAGACCATAAAACACTTCAAAAAGAAGTCAACTAAAGAAGTTGACAATAAAAAGTCAAACCCATCCTCCGAAAGGGAGGACTCGACATTTCTTATGTTAGTAAGAAGTTGACATTCGGATTATCGGTTTGAAAATCGCAGTTCGAGATTTTAACCTTGGTCGATGCCCGAGGCCTTAACCTTTTGACTTACTCAACGATGCGGCTCAATATCTGGGTCATCAGGTTGAAAATCACAGTTAAAATTTTTAACCTAGATCAAGGCTAGAGGCATCGACATTTGACTTGATCAACAATACGACACCCATATTCTCGACATTGTTTCAGAAGTCAGAGATCGAGATTCCTACGAAAGGAGAGCAGATCTCAACATATTTTCAGAAGTCAGAGATCGACATCCCTACGAAAGGAGGGCAGATCTCGACATATCTTCAGAAGTCAGAGATCGACATCCCTACGAAAGGAGGGCAGATCTCGACATTTTTTCAGAAGTCAGAGATCGACATCCTTACGAAAGGAGGGCAGATCTTGATATTTTTTCAGAAGTCAGAGATCGACA
>LFYR01001616.1:35321-47197 GCA_001185155.1 Zostera marina | reverse complement strand
TCGGCGACTTGGTAGTCCAATCGCGACTCACGGGTTAACTCGGCGATTTGACGATGAACTTATTCCGCACCGTGGGAGCTCTCCGGGGGTCTAGCGTAAAGCGACGGAACCCTAGTCCTTGTTGAAGGGCGTTGCTGGGAGTGACTGCTGTAATCAGGCATGTCTCACCAGTACTCCCCCCTGAAGAGAGCACAAGAAACATGAATATATCGCCAGTTTCTTATAAGAATACATTTTTTTGCACTTGGCGGTTGTGATATCTTTCCACACTAGCTTCGTTGACTTTTTACACAGGTTTACATTGTCGCACGTTTCTTCTCTTAGTTTCAATGCTGTTGCTAAATTTTGGTCATTTGTTTGCTCGTCAGATTTTAAAATTCTATACGTCAGTATACTCATTTCGATTGGTACGAAGGCTTTCATCCCATATGTTAAAGCGAAAGGGGTTTTTCCTTTGGGTTTTTGCTTGTTGTGCGATATGCCCAGAGAATTTTGCACAACTTGTCTGCCTAGGCCCCTTTTGCGAATTTGATTTTCTTTTTGAGTCCTTATAGGATGGCCTTGTTTGGGACCTCCACTTGTTGGTACTGGTTCAACAAACAAGGGCTAATCCAGTCCTGATAAAATAAAATATCACTAGCTTGAAGGTTATGGCAAACCTTAGAGTATTAAGGAAATTCTTAAAAATCTATCTAAGCTTTAAAGCTAACTTCGCTTAAGAACCAGTCTTTTATGGGCAGACTCATACCTTAGAGTATCAAGGAACTCTTAAAAACTTCTCTAAGCTTTTAGGCTAACTTTGCTTAGGAACTAATCTTTTGCGGGTAGACTCACACCTTAGAGTATCAAAGAACTCTTATAAACCTCTTTAACCTTTGCGGATAGGCTAAGAACCTTAGAATCTTTCAATGTAGATTCAACCTAAGAGTTTTCCAAGAAACTCTATAAAACCAAACTTAGAGCTTTATGGTTGAGCTCAAAAACCTTTTTTCACACTTTTGTGATATTGAGGCATGCCTCTCAACCAAAGTGGACACACACAAGAGATGATTAGAGGAGTGGAATCTTAAGCACACAAAACTTCTTATTTGTTAAGTTTAACAAGTGGAATAGAAGAAGAAGTTAGAGAACTTTGAAGCTTTTGGAAGCTAGAACACTTGAGAACTTTTGGAAGCTCGGTAGCTTGGAAGCAAAGAACATTTTTGGGGAAATCAAATTTGGAGTGAAAGCTCTTTAGAACGCTTGGAGTGTGGTGGACAAAAATGGAGGGGTTCCCCTATATTTATAGACTTGGTCATCACTTTTCCAACCTTGGATCTTTAATGGATGGCTCTTTGATTTCTCACATGACTCCAAAGCTTGTCTTTGAATGTTTCTTTTTTTTCTTCATGTGATGGATTACATGATGAATAGTTAGCTGGTGAGACATGCTTGATTACGTCAGTCACTCCCAACAACGCCCTTCAACAAAGACTAGGGCTCCGTCGCTTTATGCCGGACCCCCGGAGAGCTCCACGGTTGCGGGCAAGTGTCTACGTCAAGTACTCAAGTCAACACTGGGAATCGACGACTGGGACTACCAAGTCGCCGACTCCAGAGGTGAGCCACCGATTCCAGGCCTAGTTGGCCAGTTCTGGTAGACTGCCAACCTGGCTCATGGGGAATCGATGGCTCCACCTTGAGTCGCCGACTCCCACACCTGAGTCACTGACTCCCAGGCGTTACTTGACTTGGCCCGCGTTATTATGGCACCATCAATAGGACACCATAATGGCGTGGGCCCCAGGAACAATGAATGAGAAACGCCCCAAGGACCCTATAAAAGGGGCCCTTGGGGGGTCCTCATTCATCATCTCATTCCTCTGCAACACACTCCAACCAGAGCACATCTAGGAGCCCGAGTCGCCGACTCCCACATCTGAGTCGTCGATTCCCCTCCTCTCTGCAGGTATTTGACGTAGAGCGCGCGTCGTGGACTCCAAAGCTTCCGGCTCATCTCGCAACCCCGCGAGCCCCCTGGTAGCAGATTGCGTGCTTCATCATTAGCTTTTGTCCCTTGTGAAGTTACATGATGAATAGTATTTTGTCCTCATGAAATAATAGTGTACCTTGAATAAATTGTTAGAGATAATAATAATATTCAAGGTATATAATGCAATTATACTAATTTCAATTTTAACTTTGACTTAGACCATTGACTCCAATAATTTTTTGACTAATTGAAGTTAGGTCTAATCTTGACTAAATTCATCCTATGAATTAAGATTAGAATCAGGGTTTAAATTAACATGATTAAAATATAATACTATATCGACAATTTAGATTCTACAAATACATGTTCCATCGAATTATAAAAAGATTTAAGGAAGATTTTTTCCAGTTTGCAAAGAGTCTCGATAATACTTTGTTCTAGTATTTTCATCTCATTTTTTTAACAACCAATTATGAGATATCTCGAAAAGAATGATTAACTTCTGTAATGGCATTATCATGAAATGTTAAGCTCGACTAAATCTTTTCGTGCATTCATAGTATCTTTCATCATTCAATTCCTTTAACATTCATAATAGTGTAAAAAAAATACATTTCATATCCGGTTATTGGTTAAATTTCATCTTTGTTTTTCTTTTTTTCCACTGAACTTCTACGTTTCCAAATAAAATTGATGATCTATCAATAGAAAAAGACGATGACAGTCAAAGAAACAAGACTTCTAATACTATTTCAAATAAAATGATGGAATTGAATTCATACAATAAGGACAAGCTAATTTTCATGAGTGCTCGATCCAGAAAACGTAGCATTTGCTGGAAAGCCCTCAATAAGAAATATTTCTTACGATATGAATAGAATGTTTGAATTCTATCATTCAATAATAATTTTGATTCATCAATCAATAGACGCATGTAAATATCGAATTGTGCGGCCCCTTTCAATAGGTCTCTTTTTCCAGATCACATCTAATATTCTGTCACTTATCTTAGGATTTAGAACCTTACCTAGACGGATAACACATTTAGATAGGGAGACCTCCCTGATAGAAGACACATGCTCAGGCTTCATGGCTTGCTTGCTAAGCCCATTCTGTAGGAGAACTTCTTCAGAAAACTTTTCATTAAATCCATTTATAATATTTGATTCTCTAGAATCCAAATATAGATTATATACAATCCAAGTCCTATTTTCATTAAATCCAGTTAAAATATTTGATTCTCTAGAATCCAAATATAGATTATATACAATCCAATTTTTATTTTACTCTCGTATTTTATTATTTGGTTCGACTATATATAGTATTTCACATTGTGCAAAAAAAATAACTCAATATGTCTGAAAATTATCCTATAGCGGTGTAAACTTCGTATTTCCTGATTTATTGTTACATCATTTAAAAGAGAGGGATGGTTGAAAACATAGAAAAAAAATTGAGGATTCTTTTTTATGTTTTGATCCATTTTCTCTCTTTCAAATGTTTTAACAAATACACTTGGAAAAGAGAATTTAGAATTCCGAGGTTATCCATATTTTACTGATAGGAATTCTGGCATTCTCCTCGATTGGTTTGACAAGAATACACAGGGAATATAATGTGTTTCCTAAACTCGGAGACGTCGGGTTTCAAATGTTGGATTTCTACCTCAACAGTCTGATATTAATTTAATCATTTTTTTTGTTTTTACATTCGTCGTTAGAAATCTCTCGATCGTAACCCCAATCACCTATCTCATCTTATTTGTGATTACCTCTTTACATGATCTAGATAATTTCATGATTATTCTTCTGTCTTGGTTTCCATCGCTTCAAATCATAGCAGTTAAACGGTCAAATATGAAATTAATTAATTCTATAGTACCCAAAGTTCAATTTAGTAAATTATTTAAATGTTATAATATTAATGAATATTTTCCAGATCGAAAATTTGGAATCAGAAATTAATTTTGTTAAATTATCTTGATAGCGCGTATACTCATATTCGGAATTCGGATGCATTATATTTTTTAATTTATTTTATCCTACTTTCTGTAAGAAACCCATATATTTTATAAATCTTTTACTAATTACCAAATTTAGAATTTAATATAAACCAATTTTATAAAAAAAAATAGAGAGGTATGATAATATGATCTGCGACATCTTGTTGACACCAAAAATGAAGGTATGGGAGTGATTGGTAACCTTAATTGCCATGCCACCTCTTTTTGAAGGAAATTGTGGGTAAAGTCCGAGTCTAGCAAGACAGAGACTCTTTGGTTATTAATGCTAGCTGATATTTTTAAGGTTCTTGGACTCAATTGACCTTGTAAGGAATGGTAGCTTATGTGTGTGTGTTTGCTCTTATTTCTTCAACTGCATCAACAAATTGCTCCTCCTCTTCATTAGGCTCAGTATATTCAGCAAAGTAACCTCCCCGTTTGCAGATAATAGAAATAACCTTCCCTTGCATTTATGACCTCTTTCCCATTTTTAAGTGCAATTAAAACATTCATTCTTTGAACTCTTTATTCTCATTTCAGCCGGTGAGAGTTTATGTCTCAATATAGGCCCTTTTGTGGTTTCAGTAGATGGTAGTGCCAAAGCTTTCTTGTATGGTGGTATGTATAGTTGCAATGAACTAGATGGTTTAGAATTCATTTCCACTGCTAAAGCTCTTGTAGGAAGGCAGTATCTAACAATATCAGTAGACATGTCATTTCTCTCATAGAGTTGGGCCAGAGCAAATGCTTCCACCAAATTCTCAGGTCTTGCTTTAATTACATCTTTCTGAATTTCATTTTTTAAGCCAGACATAAACATTTCTTTCATAACCCTTGAGTTAATATCAGTCACCTTGTTGGATAAAGCTTCAAACTAATGTTAATATTCATTAACAGAGCCAGTTTGAACAAGTTTACTCAATCTGACAGTTAGAATCTCATAGGCTGAGGTTCCAAATCTTTTCACCAGATCATCTAGGATATCTGACCAAGATTTTAGAGTATTGTTATTATCAACCCATAGGAGCCACTCTAGGGTTTCCCCTTTCATATTAAATGTAGACACTATGATTCTCTCTTCATCAGGTATGTTGTGATACCTCAAACATTTCTTTGCTTTATAAATCCATTCCTAACCTTTTCCCCATCAAACATGGGCATCTCTGTCCTGATAGATTTTTATTTTGGCGATACACGCATGTTTCTTGTGCTCTCTTCAGGGGGGAGTACTGGTGAGACATGCCTGATTACGTCAGTCACACCCAGCAATATCCTTCAATAAGGACTAGGGTTCCGTTCCCTTTATGCCGGACCCCCAGGTGGCTCCCACGATGCTGAACTAGTGAGACATGCCTGATTACGTCAGTCACTCCCAACAACGCCCTTCAACAAGGACTAGGGTTCTGTCGCTTTATGTCGGACCCCCGAGGGCTCCACGGTTGCAGAACAAAGGTCATCGTCAAATCCTCAAGTTAACCCTGTGAATCGCCGATTGGGCTACCAACTCGCCGATTCCAGTGGCGAATCGCCGAGTTGAGGTTGAGATAATCGACATTAGTAGGCTGCAGATCTCGTTCCTTAGAGCTCGCCGATTTTGTCCCTGAATCGCCAATTCCCTACCTAAATCGCCGATTCGCGAGCGTTACTTGTCACCAGCCCACGCCATTAATGCGCCTACAAATGAAAAAAATATCATTTATAACGGAATTTCCGTTACAAATTTTTTTAGTAAAAAAAATCCAGAATGCATATATATTCCAGTATTCCTGTAAATGGTTCTAATATTTATAATTCCTGTAAATTTGATATTGCATATATTCATTCAATATTCAACAAATTCCTGTAAATTCATTCAATATTAAACAAAAAAACATTTAACAAATATAACATTCAACAAATTTGACATTCAAGAAAACTAACATTCAACAAATTTGACATTCAACAAAACTAACATGGAAGAATTATTTAAATGGAAGAGTTTGATATATTCGATCGCTCTGACCTGCATTACTTTTATCTTGCAACGATCCATGATCTGAAGGTTGTGGAGTTGTATTTGATTGTGATAGAAATGTTTTCAACATGTCTTGATACATATCAAAAATTTCCTCATATTTCTTTTTAAAATATCGATTATCCTGTAAAACATTTAAGATTCATTAATATTTATGTATTAGTTTAAAATTTCATGTATTATCATATACATACCTCTAGTATCTTCTTCATTTGATCATCCATTTTTTCTTTTCCTTTTCCTTTTCCTTTTTCTTTCTCAAGAGATCTTACATTCATTTCAACTGAAAATCTGGTAGAAGCAGTGCTCAACTTAACATATGATCCTTCATCAAGTCCAATGTACCTTCCTTTTTTGCTTTTAATAAATTTTTCAATGCATTTTTGTTGAATCACCCAAAAGCAAAAAATAATATATAAGAAAATAAAACATTTAAATAATTTAAAATAGTAAAATTATTTAAAACATACATTTTCATCCATTGTTGTACGTAATTGTTGAATTTCACCAGTATTGTAATATTCAGACATGTTTTTCTACAAAATAAGTAATAAGCTATGAGTAGATCGATAAAATACTAATTATCAAATAAAATAAGACTTACAATGACTTCGTTGTCACTACCAGATGAACGAATTAATACATTAATTCGTGATGCTTCAATGCCTTCGCGTTGCAGATTTTCTCTTATTGCACTGAAAGAAATAGACCTTGTTTTGTGATTAAGTATCTTCTTAGTCCGGTTTACTTTGTTTATTTCTGATTTTCTCTGCGAATTAATATACAATGTTATACAACTTACAATAATATCAAATAATTGAAGTATGGATGTATAAAAAACAACACCTTAAATTTTTCCGTAGTCCATAATTCATCCACACACTTTTTGAAAGTGAATCGATCAATGTATGGAGGAAGACTAGCATACATCCTTTCAGTTAATTCATCATCAATAAATGGATCAAAGTATTTTTCCTTTACATAGTTTCGATAACGCCTCCAAGTATTGTTGACTTTGAATTTAATGTACTGATGTGCATTTGGGTAACCGTTTAAATCAAAATCAACCTATATAATAAAAATCGAAAATTTATCCGACTAAAAATAATCTAAATCAGAAAATCAAAATAAACATACCTCAGTGTACTTTGTTGCATGGCAAAAGCTATGGGATATTTGTTTCGACCAGTTCACATTAATTCAATGGAAAAATCGTATGCATTTTTGCAACTCTATTGATCATAGCATTAAATTTCTTACGTAGATGTTCAGTTGGTTGCATGTGTGTTGGCTCCCATTCTATTTTAAATCTTTTACCTTGTTCAGGGTGATCTTTAAGATGATCTATGTTTCGACCTCTTCTATTTGGTAGACTCATTTCTGAAATAAAAAATAATGAGTCAATAAATACACATAAATCGATAAATTATAATATACACATCGATTATAATTAGTCAGTTACCATCATCTCCGAGGTCCGAGTCGGAGTCGGAGTTAGATTCACTCATTGGTGTTGGTACTTGAGTAGTTAGAGTACTCAAACCTTGAGGAGTTGGAGTTGGAGTCGGAATTGGAATTGGAATTTGAGGAGTTGAAGTTGGAATTTGAGGAGTTGGAGTTGAAACTTGAGTTGGAGTCGAAGTTGCAGTCGGAACTTCATTGTCGACAAAACTTCATGTAAATCGTTTCTTACTAACCAATGTTTTTTTGGGTGCCATTTATAATCTGTGAATACAATAAAATATTCAACACTTAAAATTAATAAAAACAGAAAAATAATTATAATTAAAAAATTACTCACAATGAATATATAAGAAATCTATAATTAGGCACTACAAATCTCTAGGTGGCTTTTTCAATACAACACTCCAATCTAATTTTTTAGGATCATCCACATAGAAACATTGTTGTGCTTGTGCTGCCAAGATAGATGGTTCATCTTGGTGCTTTAATCGTTTAGTGTTTATAGATATAATACCAAACGTATCAACTTGTATCCCACTTGTAGATTGGTAATCAAACCAATTGCAATGAAAGAGTGTTTCTACATGATTTGGTCCATATTGTAGTTCAATAACATAATTTAATCTTCCATAATAGTTTTGCTTATTCACTATTGGATTTACATCTCTAACACTCAAATAACATGATGTCTCGGCCGATACTAAAATCCCGTCATTTTGAGTCTTTAGTTTCACCGAACTCGACGTAGAAAGAAACTTGATACCATTCATTCTATATCCTTTGAATATTTTCAAATCTAGACTTGGACCACGTGAAAGTCGTCAAATGCTAAATTTTACTTTAGGACATGTATCTATATGATCTTTGAATCATTTAGGAAATTTTTCATGATGCATTCTTTCTATATGTTTGGGATTTATTCCCGGATAACTACGACGAATCACATCCACATGAAGTTCTCTAAAACTCTTTATTTCATCTGTATTGAATAACACATATCGATGCGCTTTCTAAAATATCTTATCTCCAAGATTAATGTGTGTAGCTTTACCAATATACCCATTACAATATATTGGATTTTGTTTCATCAGCTCTATTGGATTTTGTTTCAACATTTTCTGACAAATAGCAAGAGCAAAATATTAAATATTCTTCAACAATATATTGTTCAGGAATACTCCCTTCAGATTGGCTTTTATTCCTAACATAACCTTTTAATGTTTTCAAGTACCTTTCAATAGGATACATCCACCGATAATGCACTGGTCCTGCCACTTTTGCCTCAGTTGCAAGGTGAACCGACAAATGAACCATTACTATGAAAAAAGATGACGGAAATATCTGTTCTAATTTGCATAACGTTATTGATATGTTCTTTTTCATTTGATTTAAATGATCGATATTCAGAGTATTAGAGCACAAATCATGGAAGTAGTTGCATAATTCTAATATCGAAGAACAAACATATTTGGATCATGAATTTCTCAATGCAATAGGCAATAATTGTTGCATTAGCATATGGCAATCATGACTTTTAAGTTGCATAAACTTCTTATCTTGTGTAAGACATAGATAGTTGTGCATAGCAATATATATAAAATGATTCACTCCCCCATGTGTGACATAGATAATTGTGTAAGACATAGATAGTTGTGCATAGCATTATATATAAAATGGTTCAATCCCCCATGTATGACATTGATAATTATGTAAGACATTTTAAGAGATTTGATACATGTGCACAGATAGATTTTATCAGTCGACAGTGCATGCATGGTACAGTTTATAAAAATACGATTAACGATTAGACTATAGATATATTTGTTTCATCATTTTCATTATTTCAACTGTAAACCCTAGTTGACGAATTATTTAATACTCATATATATGATTTTGCTAAGTAGATAATTCTAACACTAATTATGGATAATAGTCGTTTGATCATAACTTAGGGTTTCATGTATAATTTGTAGGGTAATTCAATCCTTATGATTTTAATTGAAGTATTAATATGAATTGAATTAATCAAGATAGAATTAATTATAATCACTATATGCATCAAGAATTTAGATTCTACAAAAACCAAGCCTAAGTCCACATTCTTCCCCAATATTACTCATAAAGAAAAAGGATGGTGGTTACATAATGTGTGTAGATTATAGAGCACTCAATGCTCTAACTATCAAAGATATATTCTCCATCCCAACTGTGGATGAATTGTTGGGGGAATTGAAAGGATCGACAATATTTTCTAAGCTAGATCTGAGATCAGGTTTTCACAAGATCAGAGTTTGCTCATCAGATACTCATCAAACAACATTCAGAAGACATGGAGGCCATTTGGGCTAACTAATGCACCAACCACTTTTCAGGCAGTTATGAATTCTGTTTTTAAAAAATATTGAGAAAATTTGTAATAATATTTTTTTGATGATATATTGATCTACAACCCTTCACTTGAAGAATATATAACACATTTGAGCAGAGTATTTGAGATACTCAGAAACAATTAGCTACTGATAAAGCTATCTAAGTGCTCATTTGGGAAATCATCCATTGGCTTCCTAGGACACATAATTTCATAAAAAGGAGTCCATCCTAATCCAGATAAAGTAAGTGCAATGACAGAATGGAAGGTACCCAAGACCATCAAACAATTCAGAGGTTTTTTGGGTCTAACTAATTATTATAGAAGGTTCATAAATAATTATGCTCAGATTGCTGCACCTATGACAAACCTATTGAAGAAGGACAGTTTTAAGTGGTCTGAGGATAGTAAAACAAGTTTTGAGACATTAAAGGCAGTTATGATAAAGGCTCCTGCTTTAGCATTTCCAGATTTTGAAAAATTATTCATTTTAGAGACTGATGCTTGCAACAGCTAGTGGGGTGGGGCAGTACTTATACAGGAAGACCATTCTATTTCATTTTATATCTGCAAAATATCTGAAAAAATTGTAGGTCTTCAATCTACATAAAAGAAATGCTTGCTATAACACAATCAGTCCATAAATGGAGACATTATTTGCTTGGTGCTCCCTTTACTATAAGAACTGATCACAGAAGTTTAAAGAATTTATTGACACGGGTAATTCAGACCCCAGAACAACATGTATTCTTATGTAAATTATTGGGTTTTGATTTTTAAATTGTATACAAACCAGGGAAATCAAATGTTATCTAGATCATTTGAAGAATGAGAGGAAGAAATTATTTATTCTCACTCATCCAAGGGAAATCCAGGCCTATTTTTAGCTCTCTCAATTCCTATATATAATTTGATAAATGAAATTACAAAAGAGAATAAGGAAAATGCAGCCTTGAGGAAATTGATGGAAGAAATCACCAAAAACCCTAATTCAAAGGTTGGTTTCACAGTTCAAGGGGAAATGATTAAATTCATGGGAAGAATATATGTATCAAAAAATTCTGAGATAAGAGAGGAAATTATGAAAAATACCACTCAGAAGTAACTGGAGGGCACTCTGGGATCAAGACAAGTACCAAAAAATTTAATCTACAATTTTGGTGGGAAGGTATGTCTAAAGATATTAGAGAATTTGTGTTAAATTGTAAAATTTGTCAACAGATGAAGCCCAAAAACCAAAAGAAGGCTGGTTTACTCATGTCACTACCCATACCTAATATGGTTTGGAAGGATGTAACAATGGACTTCATCATTGAGCTACCACAAGTACAAGGAAAAATAGTCATCATGGTAGTGGTGGATAGATTATCAAAATATGCACACTTCGGAACTTTACCCACAAATTTTAATGCAAGCATGGTATCTGAATTATTTACATCAATGGTCATCAAATTACATGGAATATCAAATTCCATTGTCTCGGACAGGGAATTCCAAATTTTGAAAGGAATTGCATAACAAGAGTGAGACCAAACTTCATTATTCTACTGCCTACCACCTTGAAAGTGATGGTCAAACAGAAGTTTGGAGATGTATCTAAGATGTTTTTGTCATGATGATCCAAAAAAATAGTTGAGCTTATTACCAATGGCGTATCTAGGGGGGGCAAGGGAGGGCAATTGCCCCCCCTAAAATTTGGAAAATATTCGAGGACCTATATGTAATTAAATTTTTTATAGGGGGTTAAGTGTAATTTTCACAATATATTAATATTTTTTAAGGGTTAATATATAAATTTCACAATATTTATATACTATATAAATTTTACAATATATGTAATTTTAAGTTTAATTACATATAAAATCCCTAAAAACTTAAATATCCCTAAATTTCTCCCCCAAATCTTCTAAATCTCTAAACCTCTCCCCAAATTTTCTAAATCCTTAAACCTCTCCCCCAAATTTCTAAATCCCTAAACCTCTCCCCCAAACCTAAAACCCACGATATTTCCCCAATATCCCCCAAATTTCCCCAATATCCCCAAAACCCACGATTT
>LFYR01001616.1:6530-35221 GCA_001185155.1 Zostera marina | reverse complement strand
CTCATTTTCCCCCCATCCTCCAATCTCGTTTCCCCCCATCTCATTTCCTTCAATCTTGTTTCCCCCAATCTCCTTCCCCAAAACTCACGATTTCCCCCAATCTCTCCTCCTCCCATCCACCTCACGATCATCTCAGGGTCAACCGGTCAAGCTCTCACGTTCCGACCACCGTCCATCGAGATTCAGTTATTGTGCCACAGCCCACAGGACACCACCACCATCGGATTTCACTGCCTTAATTAAAGAGGAACCATTTTATTTATTTCTTTAATGTGATTCCCACATTAAAACTCATCTCAGAAATCGCCTTGGTGCTAGTTTGATGAATGATTGTTTAGTAACATATATCGAGAAAGATATTTTTAAAACTATAAACAACGAAGTTATTTTAAAAATATTTAATGATATGTGTCTTCGTCGTAGGACATTGAAGTAATGTAAAATGTATTTGAAATTTTTATTGTTAATTAAATGAATGTATTTATTTTTAATTTGAATATTAATTAATGTATTAAATATTAATTATGGAATGAATGTATTGATTTTTTATAGGTTTTTATAATCAATAGGTCATGCCAAAATTTGTATAGGTTTTTTAATTAGTACAAAAAAACAATTCACCTTCGGCGAATCTTACCCCCCCTGTCGGGGAATCCTGGATACGCCACTGCTTATTACCATGGGCTGAATTATAGTATAACACCAACTATCATTCATCTATCAAAACAACACCTTTTAATGTGTTATATGGAAAAGATCCACCAGGAATTGCACAATACACGCTCGGAGACTCAAACATAGATGCAAGTATGCGAGTAAGGGAAGAAGCTATGGATCACATCAAAGCTAATCTAATCTAAAGAAATGCCAAGAAATTATGAAACTCAAGGAAGATACAAAAAGAAAAGATAATTAGTTCAAGTTGGGAGATTGGAGATATATAGATTAAATTAAAACCTTATAAGCAAAGAACTGTGGCATATAGATTGTATCATAAACTAAGTAAAAGGTATTTCGGACAATACAAAATTAGAAGGAAAGTCAGTAGGGCAGCATACACAATGGAGTTACCTAGCTCAAGGCAGCAAGATCCACAACACCTTCCACATCTCAAAATTAAAGCCTTATAGAGGAGAAATACCGCCACCTGAAGAAGTGATCGAATCTAATCTTATCTATCAACAATTAACCAATATTATACCCGGTGGCATTAATTGATTCAAGAAAAATATACCTAAATGGGAAGACGACGGACCAGGTACTGGTGCATTGGAGTGATTCACAGTCGGAAGATGCATCTTGGGAAGATTTCCAACAGTTCACGACTCTGTTCCCATCCATCATCAATGAGCGCATGGAGATTTTCGAAGAAGGAGGAGATGATACAGTTCAGCCGACTACAAGAGAGGTCGCATGGGAGGTAGCGCGGGATCTGCAGGCGATTCAAGAACAAAAGGGTGAAGGTAATTAATATTAGCTTACCCGAAAAGAGTGGCTAGGGCTCGTGATGCTTGGAAGATTAGGTTACCAAATTTGGATGTAACTAAAGAGGCTATGGGCTGGCCCAATCTCAAGTTTAATTCACTGACCATTATCATTATTTCCTTGTATTTATTTTCAAAGACTATTTTAAGAAATATTTTTAAATTTAAATGTTGTAATAGCAGTTACAAACATTAGGCTTTATAAGCCAATTTCAATGAAAATAGAAACTACCAATTCTATCGAAAAATTTCTTAATTTCTCAAACGACACAAGATCGAGTATACCTCCATCCTCCGCCGCGCTCCAGCCTTTCTCCAGCCGTATCAAGCATCCGGCCAGACTGCTTAGCAACAATATATACTCTATTTCGGACTTATACTTTATTTCAGAGGTTTATCTTCGCCGTGCGCGTCTCTCGGTATCCGTGATCTGTTGATCGCCGGACCGGAGACTCTCTTCATCTCAGGTGAAGTGATTCTAATTGTTTATACGATTCCTAAGAATTGTATCATACTCTATATATATATATACCAACTCATCATACATATAGTGTTGTAAATACTTGAGCAGGTTTTACTTATTCAAATTTGAATACAGTGATAGACCATAACATAAATAATAGAAAATAACACATACAACTTGGATTTTGAAGCATTGATTACTGTAAAAACATGACAAGTAAACAAGAAAACATAGCAAAAATAAGCGAATTGAGTGTGACAGAAAAAGATATGCTTCCACCATCTCTCCTGAAGAAAAGAGCATTGTATATAGGTAGATTCACCGCAATCATCATCCCATTCATAACAAATTGTAGAAACAAACGCTCTAAAATTATTGTTGTACATCTCATCATCATCATCTTCACTATCACACCAATGAAGCAGAATAGCTCAATCGTCACAAATATCCCCAGAATATTCAACATTGGTGGTGAAGGACTGAAATCCATAACTTCCTTTTCGTACCTCTCCAAAACATACTCATCTGTCGTCTTAACAGTGACGACAAATGCAGAATTTGTGATACCTAGTTTGATTAAGATTGTGTCAATGAACCCAAACAAGAATGAGACAACCCTCATTATTATCCATCCTCTTTGAATGTTCCAATACCCTATCAATGTTTCTCCCGTCACAATTGCTCCATCAAATGAATCAAGTAAGCCAAGCTCATCACATAACCATATGGTATCAACCAAATACTCCAAATCTGATCATATATATCCAAACACATTAATTAATTCTAAACATATACATCATAAATTTATAGAATGATCATGAATACAAAATTAAGGATGCATGCATGCATATATGTGTTGTTTACCTGCGGGAATGCAGCAACTCCTTTGAGAAGGGCAAACGAAGAGAGTAGAACATAGAATAGAAATACCACTGAGAATGGTGCCCATAAATAGTAAGAAGAGTACGCCATTTGAAGTAAAATCCCAATCTTTCCATTCCCATAAAGAAAAGGATTGTACCTGCTCAAAAATATCTGAAACCAACCTTCACTCCATCTCTTGCGTTGCACCAATATTTGAGTTAATGTGATCGGTGCAATGCCCATTAACCCTTTCCTTTCAGGGCTCAGCCACACACTTTTCCATCCATTGCATTGGATTGATAATCCGGTCAAAGCATCTTCCACGATCACGCCATACTTGACACCCATCTTCAATAAGATTAATTAAGAATCGGTTGATTGAAATCAACAAGATCTATATATCTTTAACCTATATATAATCGATTTACCTCTTTTCCCCATAGAGTATTCTGTTCGTAAGTGCAACTTGCATAAACTCGAGATTTTTGTTCTAACATGCTTATTCTTTCATCTGTGTTCACAATGCCACCTTCTTTCCTCCATTGAAGCAAATCAGAAGAATCTCCAACGTATTTCTTTCCAATAATGCTACATCTTCTGAAAAAACATCCTGTACCAATGTAGAGTGGCCCTCCGAGTGCATTCATTCCTTGTAGATCGAACTTCGATGATATATCGATGAAATCACCATAAATATTGTTTTTGGTAGTATTCCGGAAGTTTTGGGGAAATTGTACATAACCAACATCATCTCCAGTTTTGTCCATGAGGATGCACAACGCTTCTCTTGCAATCTCTGAATTGTTTACAGTCATGTCGCAATCCAAGGTTAAAATGATGGGAGCATTTGTTATCCCCGATGATACTCGAATCTGCATGCACAACACATTCATTTCATTCAGTATATACATACATATAGGAATTAAAAATGATTTGTATCACCAATGCATTCAAGGCTCCTGCTTTGAAGTTATGGAAATGATTTGGACTTTTTTCACGAGCTAAGTATACAACAGTTGGCAAAGAAGATCCCTGGTCGTCTACTTGTTCTAATTCTCTTCCATCATTCAGTATTTGGAGAACTGTACGGTGATCGTTAGGGTTTGATGACACAAATTTCCAATCTACAAATCCTTTGCGCTGAAGCAAGCTTAAAAGATGGTTTGGATGTGTGTTGTTTTTATTTTCAGCATTTTGTATCCGCTCCTCCATCTCCTTGTACATTTTCTGAACATCATCAAATATTTAACCTACTGCATCATCCAAAAGAAAACTAAATCAAATATGAATCACCCCACCCTTATTGCAGTTATTTCGTCGTTGTTGGTATCCATTAATCCAGCATTTTCAACTGATATTGTCGAGAAATAAGCAGAAGGTGATCTTTGTTGGATGCTAAACTCTTTGCAAAATGGAATCCATTGCTTGGAAAATTCTATTGCTTCCAGTAAGCCGTAGAACATCAACTTCGATGCGCCGTCGTCTGATAGGAAAATGGCAAGCTTTTGTTGCGGGTAATCCATTGCCATGGCTGAGAGTATAGTGTTCACCACCAATATCGGAGGCTCCATGATTGAATCCGCCGTGCACACAAAAATATCGATTGCCGGTAGTTCTTTTTCAAACCTATTTTTAAAGGATGCATAAAACATACGTACGCACACTTATAATTAAATGGGCCTAATTAAATTATATATATACTTTTGCACCTTAACTGTAGTAAAGATGAAATGACTAACATAGCCCTATACTATTTATGTATTTACATAATCCTATATATATATTTAGGCGCGATTCTGGAACGGTACATGTCCGGTGAGGTACATGTGACGGACACCGCACATCCGGCCGTCCAATCCCTACGCGAAGCTCGACCGTCGCTGTTCCGTCGTGGGGGGTCAGAATCACCACGATCGCGTTCATTAAATCCACTTTGTGTCGTACATGTGTAATTTTTTTTAAACACTAAAGAGTAAATTACATTCATTAAAAATCAAGAATTAGTCACTTACGTTGCTAACCCTCGGTCTACAAAGGACTGTCTAAAGGTTTACATTAGTTCATAAATATTGGTATGTTAGCTACATGAAAAATCGTTAACATATTACATACGACCTAATTGAACTATTACAACCAACTAAAATCAACATATACAGCTAGCTACAACCGCTGAACTCCTTCGACTTTTAGGACTCTGATTTAAGTTAATTGATTTGATGGTATGAGTGAAAAACCTAAGTGGGATACTTAATTTTGCTCATCTTTTCCAATTTACCCTATCAACCAAATCCTAAAACCAAGGAAACAATCATACTATACACCATCTGGATTCATATATACATGTGCAAACCAATCGTACATGTATTAGTGTCTTGTACAGTATATTATTTTACGTCGTACATGTATATGTTAATATATTGTACAAGACGTTATTTTAACAATTGAATTAAATACTAATAATCACTATTTAAAGACGCACCTCAATATTATTATTTGTTTGTCTTGATTGTTGAAATATTTAATGATATATATTTATATAAAATATTTATTGTCTACGTAGACAGGGACGTGGGTAGTGGGCTAGTGGCTACGTTTATATATATTATTTATTTGTCTTTATTGTTGAAATATTATTATGATATATATTTAGGGTGTTATTCAAGTATATTGCTGTGAAATCGTATCTATTAATATTTAATTCAATGAATAAAATAATGTTATGCAAAAGACGCAAAAAATACCAACACAAGTACGACGAAAAGTCGATCTAACGGATAAGCTTAATTTGACGTATTTTGATCTCGGCATACTTGATAATTACTCTATTTATATATATGTGGAATATTTATTGTTGAAAAAAAAATACAACCAGAGAGAGCGGCGTACCTATGAGAGAGTCTATCTTTGAAGGTAGAGTAATAGAGAGGATTCCAGCAACAAGCTTGTGTGAGAACGTAGTAGAAACCAAACCAGATCTCTGAAATAAACATACCTATCCATACAAACCTCTCTAATTTCCCACCAGTAGGGATGTGTGTCCATCTGTACACCAATATCAGTAAAATACCCAAAATCGTCGAACCGATGGCCAGTCTACGGCATGATCTTTCCCTTCCGGCAGGTTTGGCTTCGAACAAGGGAGAATCATCTTTCTCATCTAAACAAGACACCATTACAATAATAGCAAGCAGTTCAGTGAGCTTGAGTTGTAGAGTATTGATCGACGATCTATATCTATCTTATATTTGGGGAAAATTGCATAGAGATCCCCCAAAATAATTTTATTTGCTTAGATGAATATTTTATACATCTTTCGATACAGCTGGTTACCACAATGTAATTTACTATATAAAGCCATGTTACTATACTGTCTATAATCATTTGCTATTAATATCATCCAGCATCTTCTTGGGTAGTTTGATGATACCGAAAACGAAACGATTATTAATAGTATCGGGTCTAAAGTTTTGACACGATTAATAATAGTGTTTGTCTTTATAAATACGATACAATTATATAACAAGATAACACGAAAATATACCATTATTAATTAACTATGTTTATCGTTTATATATATAATAAGGGTAAAATAATATTTTTATGTAGAATCCTCAGTCGTGTTAACACGGATTCGATCGTGTCGTGCTCGTATAAATTTTTTTTTTTGACACGGATCGTGATCGTATCGTGTTATCAGCCATAACTAAAACTACGTACGTATTTGTTAATTAGTTAGAGTTGAAAATAAGCAAAAGAGTGCATGTGACCCTCATCGCACTCTTTTTCTTACCTTCCCCAGTCCACTGTTGGTACCTTGCCCTGGGTTTGTAAGTTAAATTGCCCAAAACTGAAGAGTGTGGAGTGTAATAACCGATTAATGGATGAACACCCTATTAAAGGTAGAATAGGAAAATAGAATAAATAAAATAAAATGGAAATGGAAAGAAGAGAGGAGAAGGAGAAGAACGGATAGAGCAAGCAGGGTGAGGTTGGCATTGTGACGAGGTGTGACTCGCTCACAGCGGAGGATCAGATATATTATCAAGATCATGTTTAGGGTTGATGGGAAGGGTAAGGAAGATTAGTTTCACTAATCAGCTAAAAATAAGGAGATTTTAGATCTAATGATGAATGTGATAGGATGATGGAAGGAATGATCAGAAAATAAGATGATTGGGGTGACGATAGAGTGTGTTAGATGTTATGCAATATGGTTTTGAGGAACTAGGATGTTGTTTATTTTTGTCACGGTTTAATAATAGTTTAATCCAAATATTACCATGAGGTCATGGTGAGGTCATGGTGAGGTCCCCATGACCTAATGTCTTAAACAATCAAATTTAATACTATATACGGGTGTATCTTCAGCTAAAATGAAGTGAGCTTATTTGATCTTACCTAAAGCTGAGTTTACCTAAAGCTTATTTGAACTTTGGCTGCCAATCATATTTTCCATCAAATTATAGTGGTATGTCGTCAAATTTGATTCGGATATTCACATGTGTTACAAAATTGTTGGCTTTGGTGTTAAATTTTCTTGATCGTGGAAATAAAGAAATATTTTTTTCGACGAAATACGTGGGATAGTAGATAATCAGATGTTGCAAAAAGTTGTATACGTCCCACTGTTTTCAAAGACACATTGGTATTTCTTGGAAATGAACGACTCAAAATATGTAGTCAATGTTGTTATTGAATTGAAGGTTTTCATTGGTTTCGGGAAAGGGAGGGTCAACCGAACATGCCAATTTTTTATTGTGGAAGTTGAATCTACTTTTCAAGGCATTTTCAGACGACTCTTCATTCACAGAATTAAGGTAGTCCCATTCTCCTATCAACAATACATGCGATGTCTAGTGAATGGAATCATCGCGACTTACAAAGGATGTTGTTGACACATAAATGACTGTACACCAGCCACTCTCGTCAATAGAGACTAGGGTTCCGTTTGCTTATACCTAACCTCTGGAAGGGTTTCACGAAAGCAGAACTAAAGTCTTTGTCGATACCCGAATCAACTCTCAATATCACCGATTTGGTCTGCCAAATCGTTGATTGGGACGGCAAATCGCTGATTGAGACAGCAAATCGCCGAGTTGAGGACAAGATCGTCAGAGTTTGGCAGACTTCCGACCTTCCCCTTTGAACTCGTCAATTTCACCTCCAAATCGCCGATTCATTACCAAATCGCCGATTTGGACCGTTACTCGTATCCAGCTCGAGCAATAATGGTTGTAACTGCCGCAATTATGGCCGAGCGCGATCTACGCCCCGGATTACGCCCCTAGAGGTCTTATAAAAAGGGACCCGAGCTTACTCCAAATGTATCAGTTCCATCCTTTCTAGAGCGTAAATCACGAAGCAATCGCTGATTTGACTCACCAAATCGCCGATTCTCTCCCGAAAGACTTGACGTAGAGCGCGCGTCGTGGATCTTAGAGCCTCCGGTACGAGAAGGTAGTCGCTTGTATCACTGTGAGCGCTGGTAGGATATTCTTTGCTTCATCAAATATTCTTTGAGTCTAGACATGGATATAGGAAGATGATCCAACTAACGAGAAATGATAACATTCACGTCCACACTCCGCCCGACATCTCGGAAATAGAAAAAATAAAATCCGTGTACAAAACTGAAATCTTCAAATTGGAAAAGGGACACATAGCCCTAGGAATAGATATCTCTTCTTCCCTAAGGGCTCACTAATTTTGTCCTGGAGAAGCATCGTGGTAATTTTTTTTGGGAGGGTGAGGTATCAACTCAGGTTGCACGTCAAATCATGATGCACAAACTGAACGTCGACCCCTCTTTTCTAGCCCGACGACAGAAACGTCGAGTACTTACTAATGACAGACGGGTGACAACCAACGAGAAAATATCTAAACTTCTAAATGCTGGACATATTCGGGAAGTACGATATCCACAATAGTTAGCAAATCCCGTCCTAGTCAAGAAACCGATTGACAAATGGTAGATGTGCATTGATTTCAGTGATCTTAATAAAGCACGTCCAAAGAATAGTTACTCGCTACCTTCAATTCCATCGACGAACTAGTCGATGGAGCATCGGGTAACGAACTCCTTTCTATGATGGATAACTACTCGGCATACAATCAAATCCTAATGCACGAGCTAGATGAAGAAAAAACATCATTCATCATAGACTCAGGGACATAATGTTATAGAGTGATGTCATTTGTAATGAGAAATGCTAGAGCTACTTTCTAGTATTTAATGGACAAAGTCTTCTCAGATCAGCTCGAGTGTAATGTTTCTGCATACATCGATGATATACTAGTTAAATCGTCGAGCGTGGACAAATACCCCGAAGATTTGAAAGAAACTATGGAGAGATTGAGGCAGTGTGGAATGAAGCTAAATTCAGGAAAATGCACTTTTGGAATCAAGGAAGGCAAATTCTTTCGATTCTATGTAGGTCAACACGGGATCAAACCAAATCTTTAGAAAATCCAAATAATCCCTGCTATGGCAGCCCCCGCACAATCAGAGAGGTGCAAAGATTGAACATTCGAATCAACACACTCAACCATTTCATATCGCAAATGGATGATAAGTGCAAGACGTTCTTCCAACTACTAAATACTGCGAAAATGGGGAACATCACTTGAACACCGGAGTGCGAAGATGCCTTCGCAAAATTAAAAGTTCACATGTCCTCTTTCTGTACACAACAGCTTCAGAGGAAGCCATAAACACCATGTTCATAGCACAAAGGGACAAAGATTAAGTACCCATCTACTATCACTCAAGGCGACTTCAAGGTGCCGAAATACAATATTCGCCAATAGAAAAACTCGTATACGTCGTAATCCACGCCTGTTGCCGCTTTCGAGCATATTTTTTAGCACACACCATCGTAGTCCTAACATCCTCTCTACGCCAGATACTCCACAAACCTGACATATATATCTGGAAGGTTAACTAAGTAGGTCATAGAGCTCAGCGAGTTTGATTTAGATTTATAACCAGCCACTACCATCAAAGGACAAGCGATTGTGTATTTTATTGTCGAACTCATGCCAACCAACCGAGCATAATCCTAGATAGTGGAGGTAGATGACTCGAGTGTCAAACATTTGAGTGTAGATTTGATGAAGCACGGGAAATGCTACCAAGGCTTGTGGTAGTGCAAGGTGATGCATGAGGTTTTGGAGTCCACGTCAAATCTTTCGGGAGGAATCGGCGATTACGAGTATGTAATCGGTGATTTGCTCCATGCTCTTCTCTGTATTGGAATGGAACTGATGCCTTGGAATAAGCTCGGAGGACCCCTTTTATAGGGCCATCTGGGCGCAATCCGCGGCGACGATCACGCCCGACATTAATGGCGTGCCATTAATGACGTGAGTTAATGACGAGTAACGATCATATATGAGATTGTCGATTGGGGGATGAATCACCAAATTGGCGAGTTCAGATGGGCGAGATCGGCAACCTGCCAGTGCTGGTGATTTCGGCCTCAACTCAGCGATTTACCATTGAAATCAGCGATTTGGCAGCCCCAAGTCGGCAATTCACTAGTTCAATTCGATGACTTGACGAAGACCATTGTTTCGCAATAGTGGGAGCCTTCTGGGGGTCCAGCATAAAGCAAACGGAATCCTAGTCCCTATTGAGGGGCGTTGATGGGAGTGTGGTGAGACATGCCTGATTACGTCAGTCACTCCTAGCAACACCCTTCAACAAGGACTAGAGTTCCGTCACTTTATGCCGGACCCCCGGAGAGCTCCACGATTGCGGGCAAGTGTCTACGTCAAGTACCCAAGTCAACACCTGAGAATCGCCGATTGGGACTACCAAGTTGTCGATTCCAGAGGTGAGCCATCGATTCCAGGCCAAGTTGGCCAGTTCTGGAAGGCTGCCAACCTGACTCTTGGGGAATCGATGGCTCCACCCTGAGTCGACGACTCCCATACCTGAGTCGCCGATTCCCAAGCATTACTTGACCAGGCACGCGTCATTATGGCGCCCTTAAACGGGTACCATAATGGCGTGGACCCCACGGACAATGAATGAGAAACGCCCCAAGGACCCTATAAAAGGGGACCTTGGAGGGTCCTCATTCTCTCCATATCTACTTGACACACACTCCAACCAGAGCACGCCTAGGAGCCCGAATCGCCGACTCCCACACCTGAGTCGCCGATTCCCCTCCTCTCTTGCAGGCATTTGACGTAGAACGTACGTCGTGGACTCCAAAGCCTCCGGCTCATCTCGCAACACCGCGAGCCCCCTGGTAGCATATTACGTGCTTCATTAGCTAGCGCCGTCTATGGGACTATCGAACTACGATATCCCGTCGTAATCGCGAAATTTTCTTCGTAAAGTTCGGCTCGATTCCTCTAGGGTGAATCGATGACTTTGTGTCAAAGAATCGTCGATTCATACCAGAAATCGCCGACTCCACCTAGTGAGTCGTCGATTCCGAGATTATTCTGCTATCTAAGAGTGTTGTCCACGGCTTGGTTCCAAAAGCCCATAAGTTGAATCGTCGATTTCACATAGGGAGTCACCGATTCCTTTAGCTTTTTGAACAAATGCTGTCAATGCCTTTTGCTCTGGAACATTCACTTTCACATAGGTTGGATTTTTCATAAAAAATAACCTATTTTCATCTGAATCGTCGATTCCCACCAAAATCAACGATTCCCACTTGAATCGACCTGAGTAGGCGATTCCCACACCTGAATCGTCTATTCGATCCTTGTCTTCATTCATCGTTTTGACTGAATAAAACCACCAAAAGCCCCACTCTTTGACCGAAACGAAAATCCATCGCTTTGGCTGAAAATCCATGGGTACAAATGTTTTCTGCGACCACACATCACGTGAAAAAAGTTTTCTCTACGAGTACAAAAGAGCAGAATTTCCCAACAGTGCTAGGAATCTTTTCTGGGAAAGGTCTGAACAGGCATCCCAAAAACCACCTCATGTGCGAATTTTTTTGCTAATTTCAAACTTTGGGGACTGGTAGTACTGCTCAAGGGGTCACAAAACTACAAAGAAATATTATACAAAAAAATTTCTGTTTTATGACACCCGGGGGGTCAGGTACCTACCCATAGCTTTCGACACTTCGGAAGAACTTCCACTCGCAGTCTGTTGCTTCGACCCAATAGAAGCAACCATCCCATTTATGGCTCGTTTTACTAAGGATCATAAAAAGAAAGCTCCCGCTATTGCTACTGAAGTAGGAGCTTCTGGTAGGAGGGTTGGTTCCCGTACTGTACCAACCTCTAATGCACCATTGTCCGCACATGAGGTGCCCTCATCACTCCCACCAAATGGGGGAGTAAACCTAACTCCCACGCTAGAAGAGAGGTTGATTAACTTTATGGATTTCATAGAAAAAAGAGTTAGCAACCTTGAGAAAGCGAGGGGCAACAAGACCATCATCCGCGAAGGAGCAGGTGAATCTTGGTCTTACTATTCTCCATCTGCGGAGAAAAAGAGGAAATCTCTAGTCACTCCTAAAGCAAGGGATGGACCTAGTAAGAGTCGCACTGAAAAGACTCTTACGACACGGTTTGTGGAAGATCTCCGTAGGAAGCTGGCCGCCAACCCAGTCGCCAGCAGCCCGATCGAGTTCCTAAGAATCAAAAGTGCTCCTTTTCACAAGGACCTTTTGAAAAGATCTTTTCCACCAACCTGGCGGGTACCCAGGATAGAAGCGTATGACGGTTCGAGTGATCCAAAAGATCTCATCAACCTCTACCTTAATGTCTTGGAACCGCAGACCACCGATAACAGACTGTTGTGTCAAGCATTCCCCGGCACTCTCAAAGGCAGCACTTATCGGTGGTTTTCTGGTCTTCTAGCTGGCTCGGTCTCCAGCTTCGCGGACCTCTCTTTAAAGTTCATCGCCCAACATGTGGGGATGATCAGAATAAAACACAGTGCCAACGCACTACTGGCACTACGACAGAACAAGCTGTCTCTGAGGGATTACACGATTAAGTTCACTTCGATGATGACAGAAGTGAATGAGCTGATCTCAAGTCTGGCCATAGCAGGATACATAAGAGGGTTGGTACCCTTCTCCCCTTTGGCTCAGAATCTGATGCTCCATAAAGTGGAGACCCTGCCCGACCTCTTCCAACGAGCTCAATCGTTCATTGAGATAGAAGAGGAGGACAATGACAAGCTGGACAGATTCGAGCCGTCCAGCTGGAAAAAACCTCGCTATGCTGAAAAAGATACATACGAGGATACAAGTTCCCAGTCCGAAACCTCGACTAGTCTTCCTCGATACAGAGAAGAGTTTCTGAACAACAGTTATGACCACCAAAGTTATAACTCATACTCTCAGTCTGGTAAAAGTTATGGCCACGAAAGTCATAGCTCACACTCTCGGCCCAGTAATAGTTATGGCCACCAAAGCCATTGCTCACGCTCTCAATCCTATAACAGTGATGGCGACCAAAGCCACAGTTCACATTCGCAATAAAGTGCATCACACTAGTAAGTGAGGAACTATTATCTGTTAGAAGGAAGATAGGATTGGCCAGAGTAACCAGGAAGGCTATGCTTCTGTCAGTAGCAACCAACGGCCAAAACACGTTGATTCTTTTGTTTGTCGCTTATATTATTCTCATATATTGTCAATAGCGATATTATTCTAAATAAATCTCTCTTTAATCCATAGAGATACTTTGCAATATGTATGCAATATAATATTTAGAATAATCACCCATCGCTTCGGACGGATCAATCATCCATCGCTTCGACTGGATGGCATCCGTCACTTCGACCTCATCAATCATCCATCGCTTTGGTTGGATGATACCCGTTACTCAGACCTAGCTTACGACCCACAAGTCTAAGTGATTACATGTTGACTTTGATGAATTCACTCAGACAACAATTATAGAAGAAGATGAAATAGTTTCAGATCCAGAAATCATCATTCCATCTGAAAAAACTACCAGTGAAAAAATAAAAGTATCTGAACCTTCATCCAACAAGTTGTTAAGAAACCCACATTCCACTGATCAAATCATTGGTGATCTCAAGTTGGTGTTAAAACCAGATCATCCATTCAAGGAAACAGTGTTCTTGACTGTTTTGTATCTCAAATTGAGCCCAAGAAGTTTAATGAAGCCCTTGACGACAACTACTGGATTCAAGCTATTGCAGGAAGAACTCAATCAATTCAAGAAAAATGATGTATGAGAATTAGTTCCAAAACTAAAAGATATATCTATCATTGGAACTAAATAGGTATTCAGAAACAAGATGGATGAAGATGGAAGTATAATCAGAAACAAAGCTAGACTGGTTACTCAAGGATACAATTAACAAGAAGAAATAGATTATGATGAGACTTTTGCACCAATAGCTAGATTAAAATATATCAGAATAATTCTATCCTTTGCATGTTACAAGGACTTTAAATTATGTCAAATGGATGTGAAAAATGCATTCTTAAATGGAATAGTTAATCAACAAGTATATGTCAAACAACCCCGGATTCGAAGATTACAAAAACCCTGATCATGTGTTTAAACTTAAAAAAGCTCTCTATGGTCTAAAACAAGAACTCTGAGCTTGGTATGAAAGACTTAGAAACTTTTTCATCTTCCAGGAATTTAGAATGGGGAGCATAGACAACACACTGTTCATTAAAAATGTCAAAAGAGACATTATTATAATCTAAATCTATATTGATGACATTATATTTGGATCAACCAATGATACTCTATGTAAGGAATTTTTCAAACAAATTGAGAATGAATTTGAAATGAGTATGATGGGAGAGTTGACTTTTTTCTTAGGTCTACAAGTCAAACAGAAGGAGAATTAAATATTTATAAGTCAAACCAAATATGCCAAGGAATTAATAAATAAATTTGACTTGACTGAATCAAAATCCTTGCCAACTCCTATGAGTTCAACACTTAAATTAGATAAAGATCTTGAAGGTCAATTAGTAGACATCAAGAAATACAGAGGGATGATTGGATCACTGTTATACTTAACAGCTAGCAGACCAAACATCATGTTTACAGTCTGTTTATGTTTTAGAATCAATCAGACCCTAAAGAGTCACATCTCAAAGTTGTTAAAATATAAAAGGAATAATCACACTTGGATTATTTTATCCTAGGGACAGCTTACTTACATTAACAGCCAGCGGCGAATCTAGGATTTTTTTCTCTGGAGGGCTAATTTTAAATCATTTAACCAAATTCAATTTTTTTTAATCCAATTGTTTTCGACAAGGTGCCATATTTTGGTACCGATACATAATATCATCATTACTAACACTAAATGGAAGGAGAATGAAATGGGAGGAGAATAACATGTAAACAGCAGGTTATGCAGGAGGTGCTATTTAAACAAATCACAAACATGACTGAATTGAGATTCAAGAATGACTGGTTCAAAAAATCACATAGGACAAGAGAAGAAACTAACGCATACCAATCTTGGAATGCTTTCATCATGATCATTCATGATGGCTCCATGCAATCAGGGCAAGGTTAGATTTAGGATTGGCATGGTAATTTTAAAGTTATCTTATCTATAACACTTTGTAATGTCTTTTAATTTTCTTTTAATATAAAAAGTACCATTATCAAAAAAAAAAATATTAACACTACAAAATGTCGATCGAAATGAGTTTCAATGTGTTGAATTTGATTCATCAAAAATTCACATTTACTCTTTGCAACATTATGATGACTATTATCTCTTCCAACATATTATTTCAAATATTCCGATTTATTCCATTCAGAAAAACCTCTAGATTCAAAACTTGATCAAACCAAAAAGAAAAACAACATTAATGATTAAAAAATATCAATTAAGTTATAAGGAAATTAATAAACAAATTTTACTTACAAGTAAAAGCAGTTTCATTTATTTTCGGAAAATAAATAACAACATAAACAGAGAACGATGTCTTTTGAAATGCTATATTTAATCCATGATTCATATTTTTCACACCACAATACACAAAATCTTCTAGATTGATTTATCTCTTCAATGAAAATTTATGTTGGTGTGGTTGACAAGGTTTTTTTTGTAAATAATATCTTCTTATTTGAACTCGGTCATTTGGATGGTAGTTATTTATCTTCTTTCGCAATCTCGGATCGGATGGTAATTTACTCACATCGAATGGTAATTTATTTACATCGAATGACTCTCTAGATGGTTGTGGATTGGATGATGAAGTTGAAATTGGTTTATTTTTTCTATGTCTTTTGATCACAAATTTATCTATTGATTATCTATGTAAAAAAAGGATTTAAATTAATAACAAATTTAACAAATAAGGAATGTAGATAAAAAATACAATTATTCTTTTTCTTTGTAGAAGTTATAGTCACGAACTCACGTGAAGTGAAGAAAAAGAAGTCAAAAATTAAATGAATGGTGTGGAGATGGAGGAGAAGGAGGATGAAAGAACGAAATTTCTAAATCGTAAGATATAGATGGACAGGAATGAAAAATTAGGATAAATATATTAATAAATTAATTATTAATTAATAGAATAATGATTTATAAACAAAATATTTAGTAATATTATTATATTATATTATAAAAATAAAAAATATCAATATATTTTAAACGGTGGAGCTAGTACCATATGAAATTTTTTATTTTTTGGGGGTGGGGGCTCAAGTCCCCCCAAGCCCCTCCTCACTATCGCCACTGGTAACAGCATACTGTGATGGTGACTTTGGTGGATGTAAGACCGACAGAAAAAACACCAGTGGAACATGCTTTCTGTTGGGAAGCTCACTCGTAGCATGGTCATGTGAAAAGCAAAATAGTATTGCTTTATCCACAACTGAAACAGAATATATGGCAGCATCAAATGCATGCGCTCAAGTTTTGTGGATGAAATAAACATTATCTGACTATGATGTAGCTTTAGAAACAGTAGCTTTTAAATGTGATAACAAAAGTGCAATTTGTTTATCAAAAGACTCTGTGTTACATTGAAGATTTAAACATATTGATGTCAGACATCATTTTCTGAGAGATCATGTAGAAAAGAAAAATATTTGCCATAATATATTTCTGTTGAAGATCATGTTGAAGATCATGTAGATCAAGAATTCCATTCAAAAATCAGAAGATCTATGGGTATAAATCAGACACATCTTATGCTTAAAAATATCTTATTGATCTTAACTTAAATATTTATCATAATTAAAAATCAATGCATGATCATCAAGTAGTAATCTTCACATTTAAATACATGGATATTTATATTTACAACCCTGATCATGATTTAAACTAAGATCACATTGTTTATGCTTATAAAAATGAATATGACTTTATCTTATGGTATGACTTTACAAATGAAAAAAAATCTAAATTTATCATCCTATGCATGCATAAACATGACATTAAAATGTTTACACGCATGTTACAAATAAAATACATGATTATCGTATATTTAATGAACTAATCAATCATAGTTAATGAACTAAGTATATGATTGGTTGATACATGCTTACATCCAACATAGGTAATGCATTCTATGTTACGATAAATTATATGCAAACACATGCATCATGGTATACGTAAATGTATACTAAAATAAAAACTATAATGCATAAGCTACTCACAAGCCTACGTTATGATCAAAATATCCTTGAATTTTTTTATACAAACACTATCATCTTATTACACTGTGAGTTGGGAAATTCAAATCGAGAGATCAATCTCTGATGAGCAGTATAAGTATGCTTTACACATACAACATGAGTAATGATCTTCAATTACAAGAATACTACTACTCATCTCCGACAACTATTGAAAGCAAGTATCTACTCACAAAACCCAATGCGAGATCTGCAAATCTCAGATGCACTCGAAAATTACATTAAGACCACGCAAAATCCGAAAAAAAGCCTCGACATTGGGGTACCTGCAACTCAGACAGACTCTCTATATATCGCTACTCAGTCTGCAGAATCTGTGAGACCTGCACACATCTGTAGCCTGGCAACTCGCAAGAACATCATGATTTGCAACACCTGCAGCAGCCGACATTCTATCATTCAAAGTTGTGCAGACTCGCGATAATTCGCTCAACAGTGTAGAATTCCTGCAGAAACTCTTCGAATCCATCAAAAAGGTATGTGTTTCTTCTAAAATTCAATTTGCATACCTCAATGTTAAATGTAGCAGAGATTTCAATATCTGAGGGCTTTAATCTTGACAAGATCAGGTGATCTATACTTGACAGAAGATAAATCTTTCCTCATCAAATCAAGCTGATCATCTCAGCTTTATCATTATGTTTCTTACGTCAGGAGATCAGAAATCTCCTCGTTGAATTCCACTTCCTCTTGTTAGTCAATTAATTCGACCAAGCACTGTTGATCGACATCCATTCGAAAAAGGCGACCCTTGCATTTGTGAGCTGGAACGTAGGATTCGTAACAGTTAAATCACAGCCCCTTGGTTGTCCTTTCCTTGCGCTCCTCGACATGGGTATTTTGATTATGGGTTCAGTGTTCTCCATGTTCTCTGCGAACCTGTTCCGGTCTCGTTGTGCCTCGTAGACTTTTGCCAGTGTAAAAGCTCTCCGCAGCGTGGTAGGCTTAATTATATTTAACTCGTTTTTTAATTCCCACTTCAATCCTCCGATGAAGAACCTGATCAATGTTGCTTCCAACTGGTCACTTACTTCATTCAAGAGCTCCTCAAAACGCTCTAAGTACGCTGCGACTGACGCTGTCTGTTGAATATGTGACAATTCTTGCAGCTTGTCTTCCAACTCAGTTGTCTCAAACCTTTCCCTCAGATCTTCCTTGAACTTGTCCTAGGTTGACAGAAGGTTATTCCTGCGTAGTCCTCGCATCCACGACAACACTTCCTTCGTCAAATGGAAGCCCGCGATCTGAATTCTCGAGTCGTCGGCGATTCCATGAAAAGAGAAGTACACTTCCTTCGCCTGGAAGATCTATCTCTCCGGGTCTGTTCCTTGAAACTTAGGTAGGTCCATTCTGATTGATCTCGACGCCTTTTGTACCGATGATTTTGGCCCTCGCAGCATCCCCATCGACATCTGCATTTCCTTGAGCATCAATGTTCCTCATCCTAAGAGCTGAGCATCTGAGCTCATGGACCAACTTGCCAAACGATGGTGTCAAGTTGCAAAAATACAAGAACCTAGATGATCTACCATTTGTGTGCAACTGGGAGCTATTATGGAAGACTCTTACTCACAGGTTTGATCCATTGAGCACAGATAAGATTATCAACTCCATGCTTATTCCAGAAGCGTCGATTCTACTAAAACTCATCCATCACAACCTTTATCATCAAGCTGAAAATTTAAGCGAACCACCAATGATTATCTTGGTTGCTATTTTCTGTCTTTTGTCCAAAATTAGGGTAAATTGGACATCCCTCATCATGCACAACATGGCCACATCAACAAAAATGACTGGAGCTCGACACTTCCCAAGTCTGCTATCTATGATACTCGGAAAGGGACACTTCAGCATCCGCTTATCCCCAAGTGTGACTTTGACTGGTGTATAACCCTTCATTGCTAGCTCCTTCCGGAAGAAATAGCTCAACCTATACTGTGAAATTGTTAGAGAAGAGTGTTGGCGATCTGGAGGAGATGATTGGAATCACTAAACAACAGCTAGAGATCGAGAGAGACTACAACCTGGAGCTTTCAAATGTATTCAATGAGTTCAGCACCAAGGTTGTGCCAACCATGCACCCCCAGTAACCAATTCCTGCCCTGAATGTTTTGTGGTCGTTTTATTTTGATGTTTTGTATCATCCTTCTGAAGATCTAATTGAGGATCTTTTATCTCATAGTATATGAGATCGTACTTCATGTGCATGCTGCTCTACTTCTGTACTGCTTAAGTGTTTTTTTTTAATTCAATGAAATATCTTTTGGATTAACAAACACTCTTCACAAGGGCTTGCATGTAAAAATAGATCAAGTTCACAGAAATATAAAACATTAAAGGACTGCATGGTTAAGTATTATAACTTCAAGGAATAGAATGAAAAATACTTATGAAGTAATAATACACGGTAATAATTCCCTGAACTTGAGGAGTTAAGTGATATTTTTTCAGTGAAAAGTTATTTAAAACTTTAAGGACTTAGAATAAATATTTATATGGAGTTTTAAAAATCGGAAAATGCTTTGAATTATTTAATACTTCGGAGGTTTAAAATGAAATCTTTTAAGTATTAATCATTAAGCATTTATCATAACTTTAAAGGGGTTAAACTAAATTTTTTAAGTGAAGTTTCATTATTAAAACGTTAAGGACTGAAATTAAAATCCTTACAACTTAGTGAATATTTACATGGTTATATATTAGTCACTAAGACATGGATTTTAAAACTTTAAGGGCTCCTTAACTACAAATCTTTCTTAAATTATTAGTGAATATTGTTTTATACATACATATCATTCACTAAAATATCTTATGGATTATAACATTATAAAATCTCAAGCGTGATGATGATGGTCATCCTTAATATATTTTTTAATTAGTTCCTGTCTCAACTTGCAGTCCCTAAGCCGTTGCCATTAATTTTTTAATTAGTTCCTATTTCAACTTGTCGTCCCTAAGCTGTCGCTAATTTATTTTGTCGACAATTTTTTTATATCAAAACTTGAATGAGTGCTCTCTAAGAGCCTTACACATCTATTTTTTACCTAAAAATATACATTTATAATAATACATTCAATTCATTCAAAAATCATAATACATTCAATTTATAATACATTCAGAATTCAGAATTCAGAATTCATTCAATTTATAATACATTCAATCTAAAATAAAATAAAAATTCATTCAAACATGATGACCCAAGACCGGAGTGATGGTCGTTACAATCGATCTAGATCCCACTCTTCTCCTCTCTCTCTAGTAGCTAGTGTAGACTCATTAAAGTGAACCTACTGTTGATCCCTAGGTGAGCAGTATTAATAGCAACATTATCCTGCTAATAGGACTGGGCTTGCCAAATACTTATCTGGACCTAAGCCCAAGCCGTGGTTGGGTACGGTCCCCAGGAACGACCTGACTGGTATTTGGGTCGGTCTAAGGGTTGACCCGGATCATATTCTTGATGGGCCTGGGTTACGGGCTGAGTCACTGCTGTTAGCCATTGGCCACATACAGTGTACCGAGGGTATCATCAGTACTCCCCCCTTTAAATTCCTTTGCATGTTTTTTCCACTTCCATAACTCTTTACTTCTCTCCATGCATCGTCGATTGGCTTCTCAGCGTCAGGTCGGCGTCGATTCGGTGTTAGTGGACATTAGAGCTAGCGTGGTCCCACCTTCTCCACGAGGGCCCACTGCTCCTACTTCGTCGGGTGCTCGCCTACTGGAATGCTTTCGGTTCCTTCCGCAGCTCCGCCTTCTCCTACTAGGAGGCCCCGGGACCATCGACGCCGATCTCAGCGTGTATTGTCCGACTTACCTGCACCACTTCATAACACGTGGTGCCACTTGATGGTCGTCATGGCCTTTCGCTTGGGGCACTCACCAACTGCTGGACTTTTGCTGCTGCGTTTTTTATTAATTTTTTGCTTTTCGATCCTTTCCTTTTGTAACTTCGCCTTTATTTCCTTTGCAGTCTTTGTTTTGAACTCGCCTACTCTTGTAATAGCTCGCTTTTTTAATGCAACTTCATTATTCGATTGCTCTTGGAAATTTTGTCCTTCCAAGTGGTTTAACTTCTCCATTACTTGACCCAGATGGGTTATTGGTGCATTCTTTATCCGGGGGCCCTGATCTGCTGGGGGCTCAAACCGATGTTTTGATGTGTCCCCTCGGGCTTGGCCCATGCCCGAACATGCTTCTTCCTGGGTTGGTCGACTGGTGCCCTGGGTCTTCTCTGGGGTCGAGGGCCCACCCGCTTCCCTGCCTTCTTGGGTACGCCATCTTAACTTCCCCTTCTTTCTTTTTTGATGCGATAAGTCCTTTCCTTTTTCTTGAAAAGACAGTTTTCCCGCTCCTTTTTCTCTGTAAATATGCAACCTTTAGTCTTCGCCACTTCATATCTTCTAAATCCTATCTTCTTCTTTAAACCTTCAGTTCTCCCCTCGACCTCCAACTTCCGATGGCCATCCAAGCTTACACCGACTCCGTCATCAACCTTGAGAGTATCCCTTCTCGCCATAACCCTCTGAGTGTCATCGCCCACAACGAGATGCTGGAGTTGTAGGGTGACCTTCCCCATTCTCACCATCTAGATGCTGGCACCTCCCTTCGCCTGCCTGGTCGCAGCATAACCGCTTCTCTCCCTGAAGGCTTCATCACCGTTTGCACGTCCTATCTTGACGCGAAGATGTTGGTTCCGTCTTCCCCTTTCCTGCTGGAGTTCCTCTATTTTACCGACATCGCCCTTTCGCAACTTTCCCCTGCAGGTTTTGACAAGGTCCTTGCCTTCGAGGAATTGAGTCGCTTGTTGGGCTGGGCTGCCCCAACGATGGACTTTTTTCTAACCTTCTTCAACATTGCTCGAAAGGACGAGAGGGTTACCATCTCCACTCATCCTGGTCGACGCCTGCTCGGGGGTTTGAAGGACCGGACCCATTGGTGGAAAAATTGGTATTTCTTCGCTGCGGTCAGCGTCCTGAGCTTGGAAAGGTTTCCCGGGCATTGGGTGTCCTCCCGGTAGATTAACCAGGGGAACGATCATGCCCCTGCTCCAGAGTCTCTCTCCGAATACGAGCACTCCTTGTATTTGTCCCTGGTCATGATCTCTGCTGAGAAGGATGTACTTGTCGCGGATATGCGGGGACCTGGATTCCTCCTTCTTGTGCTATCGGGGGGGGGCTTCCACGTCGAACTCCTTCGCTTCTTCTGGTAATTGGAGTTTATTTTTTATTTTTCGTGATTTTATTTTTTCTTTGCCAATTTCCTTGGGTGACGAGGGTTTTTCCATCTCACGACTTATGAATGTCGTCCCTAACTCTGCCTCGCTGACCCGACGCATGCGACTTCGGGGCAAGGGCGAGGGTAAGGCATCTAGCTATGACCAGCCAGAGGTGCCCCTGTACGCTGAGCGTTCCCATTTTCCTTCTCGTTTGCCTTCTCCACCTCCTGAAGACATAGACCAATTCCAGTTTCACACGTTGATCGACTCCTAGTTGGTGAACGACAGACTCTTCCCTGGTGGTAAGCTTTTCCCATATGGGGCGCCCCACCTGGGAGGGATGTACGATTATGTTGTCGGGTCCGTCGATCACTGGGTGGAGTAGGAGGCTGAGTTCGTAGGGTTGAATGTCGTTGAAGACGTCGTCCAGAGTCAGGAGTTCTGTCATCGGGTTATTCAGCAGCTGGCTTTTGAACGGGTGTAGATATGGAGGGCTCGGGCCTGTGCTTCTCGACAAGGTGACTTGGAGTGCGAGGTGGAGGTTCTGACTGCTCGGGTCTGAGAGTTGGGTGTTGCTGCTACTGAATTGGACCAGCTTGAGCTGGACACACGACATATGGAGTTGGAGGCGCACCGTGCTGAGCGTTTCAAGTTCACGGAGGAGCAGGATGCTGCTCGGAAGGCCCTAGACGAGTCTAAATCTTACTTCCAAGCACGTGTTGACTAGTTGAAGACAAAGCGCTGGTCCGACCTTGACGCCCACTTTTTGAAGGGTATGAGTCATGATCGCGACATGATTGATCTCGCCTTCCTCGAGTTCAAGGATAAGGTTGTTCCTTTGAATGAGGAGTAGTGGAAAGACTGGCTTGCTGCCGATGATATTCTTACCTGCTCGGTTGCTTGGCCCGTGCTCTTGGACGATGCTGCTCCGGACGATGAAGCTACCCCCGACAGTGATGCTTCCCCCTGACAATGATGCTTGCCCCTGACAATGATACTTCCCTGACATGATGCTGCCCCTAACATGCTGCTTTTTTTTTTGAACACTTATGCCTGGGTCTTTGGTCCGGGTTGACACTTTTTGATTTTCGTTTAATATTGTTATTGTTGTTTACCTTTGTATTTCTGTATTTTTTGGACCCTATCCTCTTCTTGAGAGTTCTGGGCCGGTCCCTTTTCTTTGCCAGGGATCCAAACAGTTCTCTCTTGAACCCATCTCCTTCTCTTGCGAAGATCCTAGTGGTTCTTTTTTGAACCTATCTCACTTCTTTGTGGAGATCCTAGCGGTTCTTTATTGAATCTATCTCAGTTTCTTGCGGAGATCCTAGCAGTTCTTTCTTGAACCTATCTCACTTCTTTGCGGAGATCCTAACAGTTCTCTCTTGAACCTATATCTTTGCGGGGATCGTAATGGCACTTCTTATGCCTATCTTCGACTTTTTTGGGGTCCTAGAGATCTTAGCGGTTCTCTCTTGATCATCCTATCGCCTGGGGATCCATATTTGTTTTTTTTCTTTATTTGAAAAAATAACCTCTTTTTTTTATGGCTTCCTCGACGAGGGGTCCGGCCCCCCTACATGATTTCTACTATTGGTATTTTTGAGGAGTGTGCCTAGGATCCCGGATTTTTCTAGTTGTTACCTCTAGCTTTGTGGCTGATGTTATGATTTACATTCCATGGTTTTGTTTGTCGTCGAGAGTTCGATTTGTGGAAAAATCGGCAATTTATCAATAGGGACAATCACCAATTTCTTCGCAATACTCATCGATTACCCTAAGGTCAATCGATAATTTTTGTTTGTCACAAGTCAAAATATCGTGCGTTCTGGGGCAACGAACATAGGCATAGCCTCGCTCGTCGAAATTGGTGATTTTCGAAGTAGGTCACACTCAGCATTTGCGGAGCTGCGATCAATATAAGTTCAGTCTCAGCTGGATCAGTCGGCGAGTCGACCTTAGGGTTCAGCAATTTCTCAACGTCTTGGGGAGAACCTTTGACAGAGGATGAAATCGGCGATTAACATGATTGATCATATTGATTAGACTCTGCTCGAAGGCTGAATCGTCGATTTTTGGGGAGCTAGGGTTTTCCCTAGGTGAAGCCATCAAAATCGGCGATTTGAGTGATTCGAAATGTGAAACATCGACGAATACTCTAGTGTTTAGTGAAGGATTAAAATAATCCGACCCCTACTTATAGCCCTTGAAAAAATTACAAAAAACCCTCATAAAATTCAAAAATTACGAAAATTAATATCTTTGAATATTTTTCGAAAATTTTAATTCCTAATCAAAGGAAAATTGCAGATTTCTGTGGCAAATCATTGATTCCAAGGAGATATTTGGGAAATCAAATATTTTATTTCTGAAACCGAGATATTTTCGAATATACTCTCGAATCTTCAAGGATTTTCCCTCTCCACGTACAAATTAAATCAGCGATTTGATAGGCATGCCGATTTCAGGAGGGAGTATCACAAAGTTTTCACGGATCACCACCCTGAGGGAAAATAGGCGATTTCAATACAGTATCGCCGATTCCAAGGGATGTATCGCAAATACTCGAAATACATCGCTATGGATCATTCGTCGCTACGGATCTCAAAAATATTATGTCAATACAGTCATAAATCAATCCATCGCTATGGATCATCTACTGTTGCAGATCGAAATACAATATTCTGTCGCTACGGTCAGGAATCAAGCCATTGCTATGGATTATTCGTCGTTGCAGATTGAAATATAAAATTTTATCACTACGGCCAGAAATCAATCCATCGTTATGGATCATTCGTCGTTACAAATCCTCATACATTATTTTTTCACTACGACCAGAAATCTATCCATTGCTATGGATCATCTGTCATTGCGGATCAAAATACAAGATTCTATCGCTATGGCCAGAAACCTATCCATCGATATGGATTATCCATTGTCGCCTGGCCGCCAGCATTTGCCGGCAGAACTACGCTGGTTTTTTGTAGTACCTGTTCGAGGAGAGGGGATACTGACGATATAGAAATGTACACTTATCTTTCCCATCAACAGAAACTAGGGTTAGGTTCGCTTTATGCCGGTTTCTTGGAAAGCTCCCACAAAAGCGGAATCAAAGGTATTCGTCGAGACCCAAGTCAATTCCTCAAATCGCTGATCGGGTCAGTCAAATCGAAGATTTTGGGAAGGTCGTCAGAATTTTGTAACTTGACGATTTCTCCCAACACTACAAGAAAAGAGGTCTACAGCGACGATTTTAGCGACGATTTTGGATCGTCGCTAAATTTCAAGAAGGATTTTGAAGAAAACCCGCGATGTTAGCGACGATATGAATATATCGTCGCTGATTATCTTTTTTTTTATTTAATTAGCGATGATATGTTGATGATCGTCGCTAGATATAACATTTAGCGACGATTTAAAATTTATCATCGCTAATAACAATAATAATTTAAAATAAAAATTATTTTAAAACTAAGTTTTTTTAAAATAAAAAAAATAAAAAAACCCCCAAATCGTGTTAATACCCCAAATCCTTATTTCCCCAAATCCTTCATCACCTTCATCACCCCCAAATCCTTATTTCCCCAAATCCTTCATCACCTCCAGTCCAACGATCTTCCTGTCTGGCAAGCGGCGCGCGATCTTCCTGTCCGGCGAGCGGCTTCCTGTCCGGCGAGCGGCCTCCAGTCCAACTTCTAGGTAAGTTCATCACCTACAGTCCATTTCATTCCGTTTATCTTTTCTTCAAATAGCAATTATCTATTCTTCCTGTCAATTATCACACAAAATTATATCCCTATATCTAGGTGCTCAGTCAGAGTATCACACAAAATTATATTCCATTCCATTCCATTGACGTGTTCATTGATTTTGAACAGAGAACATAGTAGCGTATTATACTTAAAAGAAAACATAAGTTGAGTATGATCGCCCTATATGAACTAACCTCATGGTTACATATGTGGCGAGGCGAATGATGTTGGAGATCCCAAATAATGAGTTTTTTATCCTCACTCCCTGTAGCTGCCCAATAATGACTGGAATTTTCCAGATTGGTGAATCATATAGAAATTGATTTAATTAAATATAAATGATGGCACAATTAGTAAGGTTAAAATAATGTTGGCATAATTAGCATGGTTTAAATAATGTTGGAAATGATGAAGTTTGTTTGGTTTTCAAATATTGACTATAATGAAGGTGAAAGATGCATTCGATGATTGCATCTAAAACATGTCTTTAGAGTATTACATGGTGTGTTTCTCCATGGTGTGGATCTTATTACATTTTTCACTCAACCAAATTATTGACTAATTTAGAGTAAAGATAAAGATGGACAGAGGAGAACTCATTAGAGTTCAAGCCCTTGGTCAATAAGGGGTTAGGATTAGTGCTTCCCTATGGAACATAGTTTCCTTAAAATATGTTAGGTTAGGGATCCTATCCGCAAACTGTGTTGCATTCCTGTTCTTCTTATTCCTCAAAAATTATAGATTTATTGTGCATTACTCTCCTTATAGATGTGTCAGGCTGATATGCTGATGCAAAATCGATTTGATTGGATAATATAATCAAATAACTACAAAATATAAAAACAAGGAAACCTTTCCACAAAAAATAATTTGTTCGTTGATATCTATTTTTTTGGAAAATATCGATTAGATCTTTTTATGTAAATACAAATAGCTTTATTTATAATTGTTTAAAATCATGTACGTAATATGTATAATATTTTAGATAGAATTTTTACCTTTCCTGTTGAAACATTCACCATGTGGACAGAGGCATCTTTTGACCCAGTTATATAACATAGATTTGCATTAAATAGGAATGTATGTCCTCACACTGATTTCATATGTTTCTTGCATATTTATGTATGCTCTTTAATATTTTAGTTTCTATAAATTCCACAACTATTTGTTGTAGTTGTAGTTGTAAAAATATGTATGCTCGACAACATCCAAGTTGAATCCTTTTGAGCATCTTAATTAGGTCATTTTAAACTTATTTCTCCAAATCATATGGGGATGATGGCCATAGGTTTAGAGGTAATGAAATGCATACAGCCATATTAAGTAATTATATTAACTAATTAAATTAGTATTTTTGTTGTTCTTCTCAGAAACCAGAGGGCGAAACCAATTATTATTGATCCTGGTCTTTATTTATCAAAAAAATTTGATCTTGCTTTAGCAACCGAACACCGGGAATTGCCCTCAACATTCAAGTTATTTACAGGTATGTGCTTATGAACATATCTTTTAAAATATGTTTATTTATTTTTTTATATCAATTCAATGATTTCTGGTTGATTAATGCATTTTACTTGTGATTTATTTATTTATCTTGATATGATAATTGGCTTTGTGTTTGGGAAAATCAATCTAAGCTTCATAATTTAACATAGCAATAGCCTTCTTTTGAACCCTACAAATAAATTTATCAAAAATTTAGAAATTGAAAATTATGCTCTCATTGTCTCCCTACTCCAACTGAGTAGGAAAATATTTTGCCACATCGATATTGGTCTTTTGAACCACTACTCCTTGTCTTCTAGATTAATGTCCTTTTTTTTCTCTTGCATATTTTTTCTCTTGCATATTTTTTAACATCATCACAATCTAATCCACTCACTTTTTCCACATCCATCTAATCCACTCACTTTTAGAAAATAGAAACCAGTCTGCCCATACTTGAAGAACTTTTAGAATACGTGCCTGTAAATTCAGATAACACATTTTCTTAACAAACTATTGGATATTTCATCTACAATTTATAGTTTGAACAGTATATTTTTATCAAAAAGCTAATTCCAGTATTTAGACTTAGAATAACCTTAAGAGCCTGACAAGCCCTAGCTGAGCCGAGCTGAGCCGAGCGAAGCTGAGCTTGACAAGCCTTAGCTGAGCCGAGCTGAGCCGAGCCAAGCTGAGCCTGACAAGCCCTAGCTGAGCCGAGCCAAGCTGAGCCTGACAAGCCCTAGCTGAGCCGAGCTAAGCCGACCCTGAGAAAGCATAGCTGAGTC
>LFYR01001615.1:33569-47605 GCA_001185155.1 Zostera marina | reverse complement strand
ATAATTATTTGGAGAATTAGGATTGTAGAAGGTTGAAGAAAATGCACATTAATACTAGAACAGTGTTTTTTAAGATTTGAACTTCTCATTCATTCTAGGCTGTAGTATATATTAAAGTACACTTGGTGTTTTTTGGTCCATATATACATATGCAAACATATTTTGAATGTAAACTGTAAAGTATTCAAAGGGGAAAAAAATAGTGTCATTTGAGTCACAGTAGATACCAAGTAGTACAGTTACCAGTTACACTGCTGATATCACTAAAGTTTCATGTTCGAATAAATATTTTCTTAATCATTATTCAGACTTATTCACATTTCCACTGACAAACAAACATGAATACATGATGTTTCATGTAATGTTTGATTTCATTAGTATAATCTTCATATTAAAAAATCTCAATTGAATTGCATCAAGGTATTTTTCATTGGTTGAATCGACGGTTCTAGATTTAATCTCTTATTTAATATTTTTTTAGAGATGGAAATATCGTGTTGATGACAAACTATACACTACAGGACAAAATTCAGATAAAATAAACCTTGATTTTATTTTATTTGAAATAAAATCTTCCAATCTTGAAATATCATAAGAAGCTTTCCCTCTTTCTATATAAATTTTTCCCTCTTGAGCACATGTATTTCTTCTGTTTTTCTCAATGAGATCTCGTAAGAACTAATTGAAATTTAAATTTCATGAACTTCTCGTTTTATAGTATTTGCTGTTTAAATTTCTCCGCGAGAAATTTGTATCTCAGTATGCTTCCATTATATGGTAAAATTTTAAGGATTGTCGTTTGTATTCATCTTCATTTGTATGTTGTATATATATATGTTTATTTGCAGGTTTAATTTTATGTTATATGTGTTTCGATTATCATTAAAAGCAAATAGGTCATGAAATTTTTTTTAAAAATTGAAATAATTAATTCAAACTGTAATTTGATATAGTTTATTCCAAACTCACAGGTGTTGGTGCTAAAGAAGCCGATATAAACTAAACTCGATCTTCAATATTATTCACCAAAATTCGAAGTATGTAATTTCTGATTTCTTATTTCAATTATCATTTTAGTTTATTAATCTAATTTTTTTAAATGCATTACTTAATTATTGTTTAGTTAATATTTTGAATGTATAATTTAAATAAATTGCTTGATATAGCATAATGGGAAGGAGAGAAAAACAGATACTGCGTAGACCTCCATTTTCGGTACGTGTTCCGGAAGTGCGCCCACAAGTTCCTGCTGTACCTGCAACAGTACCTCTACATGTTGTACCTCTATTTCAGCTAGATCCAGTGTATGTTCCGCGGGCGGTAGTACTACAAGAAATAAGACCTTGTATGGCGGTCTTTAGATGGCGGATTTCCGCTATCTAAAGTGATCGTCGGCGGAAATCCGCCATCTAAAGACCGCCATCTTGGACACCGTCATTAAAACCCCATAACCGCCATCTAAAGACCGCCATCTATTATCCATCTCCATTTTCCACCAAAAATTGTATAGATGGCGGAAAATTTTCGCAGGAACTGAAAAGTTTTAGATGGCGGAAAATCCGCCATCTAAAATATGGCGCGGAAAAAGTTTGGCGCAAATTCATTGATGGCAGTTAATTTTATTGATGACGGATGTCCGCCGACTATCTTTGTAACATTAGATGGTGGAAATCCGTCATCTAAAGTACAGCAGACGGTTCCCTAAGTTTATAGATGGCGGATATCCGCCATCTATTCGTGGCAGAGGGCGATTGTGCCCATATTTAGATGACGGATTTCCGCCATCTAAACTTTAGTATAATAGTATAGATGGCGGATTTCCGCCATACAATGTTTGTTTAATTTTTTTTTTGAAACAGGATTCCATATTTTGCGTTTGAATCGTTGTTTTTTGAAATAAAAATCGATATTTCAGAAAACGATTTTTAAATTGAATTTGAAATCGATGTTTTTTATTAAAAAAAAACTAAATTACAGAATCGTTAAACATTCGAAGTTTGAATAAGCAAATATAAATTTTGTAATCAACACTCGTCTGAAATCGAGTCTTCTGAATCAGAATCCGAAATATCTGATTCGAATACAGACGGTATGGTGGACTTTGAAGTGGAAGCCATATGCGTCATGTCGAGTCCGGAAGTCTTCAAAGTCTTATTGAGTTTCTGCATATAAGATTTCATTGCATTGAACTTCTTCTTGTATTTGGAAACGTCTTTTTGACTCTCGTTACATTTGTTCTGAAAATGAAAACAAAAATGAGTTCGATAATCAACAAAATTATTGTAATATATTTAAATTACCTTCAATTCTTTAAATTTTTCCGACCAAACTGCATCTGGTGTTGCATCAGTAGTCGTATTTTCGGAGATCGGTTCTTTTCCTTTCCAATTTGGAGAAGCCCATCTTTCGTTCGTTGTGCTCACCATACTGGCAGTTTCTCCAATTCCTATGATTCTATTCTTTTTATTTTTTCCGAAAGTTTTGTTGACCGTCGTTTCGATAAATTGCTGTATTATAAAAAGTAAATAAATAAGAAATGCGAAATATGTTTAAAATAATCAATTGAACTTACAAATGGAGTCATTGCTTCAGATTCAGCCCACGATTTTGCCTCTTGACTTTTGATAAATTCCGTGGCTTCAAGCTGAAAGAATAACAAAATCAAACAATGATAATATAAATTATAAAATATAAATAATTTTAAAAAAAGACTTACAACTTTATCGCTTCCTTTATATGTCATCTGTAAAGTCTCTGACCAAGTTCCGACTTCACTCCTTCCTTGTTGCATCTACATTTACATAATTCATTAATATATAAAAAAATTAGATATAAATTATAAATAAATTATCAATTCATGACGTCTTTGCGCTAATCCTTTTGAACCAGCGTGATGTGTCATTTGATTCGCTCGATTCGCGGTATTTATCTCGGAAATTTGCTGAAATTATAAAAAATAATAAGTTTCTAAATTTATTAATATAATAAATATATATATGTATATATATGTATATATATATTTATTATATACGTATACGTATACGTATACTTATGTATACGTACATACGTATACGTACATACGTATACGTATACTTATGTATACGTACATACGTATACGTACATACGTATACGTATATTTATGTATACGTACATACGTATACGTATATATACGTATATATAGCACAATACTTGTACAATTTATCGTTACCTTGAATAACTAGCACATCTTTCTCATTTTCATCTGAGGATACTATTCCTTTCATTTTCTTATCAGTAACTAAAGAATCTGAAAAAAAATGTGTATGTCCGTGTTAGATAGTTTGTGTCGTAGGTATTGATGAAAAAAAAACATTTACAATATAAACATGTTCGTTGGTTTGTTCATCTAATACAATTATAGGACACTGTTCAATAATTAGCAGTACGACGTAGTACATTATCATACCGACATATTCTGTTAACAGACTATATTAGACCACTAACAATTATAGGATACAGTTGATGAAATAACAGAACCTTCATTTACTTTAGCAATGATACCTATTCCATTAACAGATTAGCTAGCATACACTCACCTAACAATTAAGCATTTCAAACATTTGCCAAGCATTTCAAACACATTTTTCTAGATGAAGAATTGTATTATAGGACATAATTATTGTAATAGCATACTATTAGAATATTCTAGCAGAGTGTAGTATTGAATTAACGGACAGGTAAATAATTTTCATGCATATTGTTCTCATTTCAATTTCTAATCTTTTTTTGGTTGATTAGCATTTCGTGTCATCTTTGCGCCGCGTACCTTGAACGGACTTCACTTCTACTGGACTAGTAGTCTTCTTCGCAACATTCTTCTCATCATCTTTGTATCCGGCGTTTAGGTTTTCATCTGAAATAACAGTTCTCGATTAAACAAAATTTTCAGTTTTATTTACTATAAGTATTTTTTTTAAAATTATTTCATACCTAAAACAGTTCCGTCGAGCTTTACAGAAGTTTCACCTACATGTAGCATACCGGGAAACAACCCTCTCTCTATTTCCCATGCTTCGTAGAACTCTTGTTTCACCTGAACATTAGCCTTTTCTCGGGATGGTGGATTGTAACCGACGTAAGTCACCTCACGATCTTCTTCATTGAGTATGGGAGTCGGGCATTCTTTGCTGATGTTTAGATTGAATGTTGGGAATACGAAAGTATTATCTACGATTGTATCATACTTTTTTCCAGCATCTTCCACTGCATCATCATCACATTTTTCAACCATTTTGCACTTAGTCTGATTGTCCTCTGTTGTGGAGACTACGGCCCGAGTGGGTTCTGCAGTTGGAACCTCTGAACAAATTTTAAAAGAACCATCAGCTTCTTCAGCAGCACTATCTTCTCTTATATCAGACAAAGGACTATCTTCAGCAGGACTGTCAGTCAAAGGCAAATCTTGAGCGCCGACTTTTTTTGCTGGGCTTGATTTAGCACTCTTCACCTTATCCCCTGCTCCAATACTGTTCTTCAGATTTAATGAAACTTCTGTTGGATCTTCAACTAGCTTAAGTTTTGTTGCTCACCTTCATAACTATAATATATTTTTCAAACAATTTCATATTGTTTCCCTCAAAATCTGAAATGTATAATTAGAAAAAATGTACAAAAAAAATGAAATTCACTTATTAGATTTACTTACTATCAGGAGACAGTCCAGAGGAGGTTCCACTGGTGGTAGATAGCCTACTGCTACGGTGTAATTTACAATGTTCTTTTTCCCAGAAGAATGTTGTGGTACTGTCTTTTTCTTTGATTCATGTATCATTACTGCCTTTCCCTTCAACCTCCTCTTTTAGCAGATTCGTCGAGGTCGCTCTCTACTGACCTCATTTCCTCTTCCACGGATTTTGACTCAGATCCAGTCCCATGATTACTTGTACTTGTTGATGAACCTGAACCAGTTCTTGAGAAACCATCTGATTTTTGTCTTTGCTCTGTCAGATTCATTCTCTTCTCAAAAGAAATACCGTCTACAAAAACCTAAGACATGAAGAATATATAAAATGAAAAAATTATTAAGAAATTCACCAAAGGGTTTATTGATGACAAAAATATAGCTACATTAGTTTCTTATTAGGGGAGTATCAAAATATTAAATTTTTAAGAAGCAAATTTGATTACAATTATTTACCTCGTCATCTTCGAGAAGGACAAGCTTCTCTTTCAAGTAAACAATTTGACCCCCTCACTTCTTGTAATAGGGTTCGTTGTCGATATACGACTTGTATGGCGAGGCCATCATCGTAATTTTGAATAACCAGACCTGTAAAGAAAAAATTTCTCAGACCATGCTATTCTAATAACCTATATTAACTTTATGCAAAAGCAGATTTTTTTTCAATATATACCATTAGACACATCACACAGCCATCTATGTACAATTTCGATGGCTCATTTGTCCATTTTTGGTGGAGCACACTGTCCCTGCACTTGCCCATATGTTCAAACAACATACCATGTAGGAATTCCGCACAGTTATACTCGGCAATATATCCTATGTTTGAAACATAATCCAAAAAATTTCGACAAATACGGTAACTGTTTTTGCAACATAGTACTGTAATAAACAAATAAATAGTCCAAAGTCTTATCAAATCATCCTCATCGGTCTTTGACAAGGATTCACTCGTAGCCTTCTTGTTGATTGCTGTAATGGCCTGGACCACCACATCTCTTCTAATGTCGCAATCCGAACTAAAATGCCTTAGGGACCAATCAGAAGTACTCTTGGCCTTCTTCTTCATTATCACGGCAAGGCCGCATGATGGAATGCCAAGGATTTCACCAAACTCTTTCACAGAAAACTCTAGTCTTCGACCGTTAATAACAAAAATGTTTTTACCAACATACCTGCCTATTAGATCGTCTAGGAGACGAGCCCTGATTTTGAAATCAGGGATAGCATATAATTGACCAAAACAGCAAAACTTTATTCTTTTGGTGACATTATCGGTGAACTGTATACATCCGGTCTGTGCAGTCTCGTAGTAAGTTGGTATTCCAGATCGATGACGAATTAAGTGGTTAACTATAAATTAAAAATTAAAATAAATTAACAATTCATAACTCATAATATGTTAATTTTAAAGTAAATAGTTCTTAACTGTTCGTCTTCTCTGGCTCGCACTTGGCAGTCCTTTCTTTCTTCTTCTTCTTCCTCACTTGTGGTCTTTCATTAGAAGATGAAGTCATTTTATCAGAAACAGGAAGCTTTTTAGCAGACCTTGAACATTTCTTCTTCTTAGCAGAGGCTTCATTTTCTCTGCTTGAGTCAGTTGTAGTCCTTTCCTTCTTTTTTTCCATACTTGTGGTCTTTCATCAGAGGATGAAGAGATTTTATCAAACAAACAAAACTTTTTAGCATAAGATGTACCTTTCTTCCTCTTAGCAGAAGCTTCCTTTTTCTTGCGGGAGTCAGTTTGAGTTTTAGCATGTTCTTCTTCCTCAACAATTTTTTTAACTACCTTAATTACTTTCTTTTTCCTCACAGCCTGCGTTCTTTTTCATCCTTGGAGGGGACTTCACGACAAGACCACCGCACTTCTTGGCGTTTAGTCTCTTCTGATCCTCTGCCATCAACTTCCTTAGTGTGTAGTCTAGTCCATTTCTTTATATTTCTTGGGAGATTTCTCTCGAATTGGACCTAAAAAATATTCCGATGTTCAACGTTAGCAACCAACTAAAACATAATTAAAACTAGAAAAAGGTACTTTTACTCCCCTTTCTCTTAGAAAGAATGAACTGATCGACATCCGAAAAAGATTCCCTTTCTGATTTTGACAGACTACAGTCAATGTCTTCAATTAAACTCTCGACGACGAAATTTGCGCGCTTGACATCTCGCACTGCATTTTTAAAGAATATTGCGCAAAATTATGAGGACTAAACTATTCACACGCAAAACAAATAATTCGAGAACTAAAATTTTAATCAAACACATATTACCTGTGGATTGATTATCTTTGATTTCTTCCTCCTTACCAGAAGACATTATCAGGACTACAAAAAAATTTATCGGAACACATTCTTTTTTAGCAGTAGATCGAAACAAATTACAAGAAATAATAATTATTTTAGCAGTAGATGGAAACATATTAAATTAAAAACTATATTATTAATCATACCAATATTATCAGTATATCGAGTATCTTTGATTTCAGTGTCTTTTCTTTATCAGGAGACACTATCTGGACTGCATTGAATAAAACACATAAAGACAGGAAAAAAAATTGTATTAGAAGACTAGTACAAATAATTTTAGCAGAAAATAACATCACATTACCATAACCTAAAATAAATTTAAAGATACAGAAGAAATCACTGTTCTTGAAGAAATAATTTTCAAATATGAAATAAATCAAATAACTATTGTCATTAGAAAACAGAAGAAGAATAAAAATAAACAAATCAAACAGAACAAACATATAGAATAAAACGAACAAATCATGAACGAAAAAAAATAGTGAAAATGATTCTGTCAGTGTTCTTTAAAGAAAACGAAAACATAGAAAACAAGAATTAGAAACATAGATACATAGAAACAGAGAATACCTTGTTTTTTCCCGAGAACAATGATTCACAAAACAAAATGGAGTGATGAAACTACCATTTTATATAGGTTCAATTGGAGTTATCGTTATAAGAACAGTTACTCATTGTCTATAACTGACGGATTTAAATATACGGATTAAACTACATTTAAGAACGGTTACTCATTTGTAAAGTGCTGCTTACCAATATTTGTGCGAAAATGAGCAGTTTAGAAGAACAGGTCTGCTATGCGTTCGATGCTAAGAAATGTCTACGGGCGGGTCGGCGGAAATATAATCAGTACAATAACAGAAGAAGGGATTTTTAATGTAAAAATATTAAGAACGATGGATATGCTTACCGAGAAATCGAGGTAAAGAACCACGGCGAAAGTCGGCGTAATGCTGGTCGGTGGAGAGACGGAATACATAGACGGTCCACGTGAAAGCTTACCGGCCAATGCACACAACGAAAGACAAATGCAGACAAGGTCAGCGGGAAAGCACACAACGAACGACGAATACAGAGAAGGTCGTCGGGAAAGCTTGCCGGCGAATGCACTCAACGAACGACGAATGCAGAGAAGGTCGGCGGGAAAAAATTGCTAGGGGTTTTTCGTTGGGAAGAATGTACACTACAAGATTCTTTGATCGTCGCTAAATTGCTTTCAGCGACGATTTTTTATCGACGCTAAAGCTTCGCTGTAGGTCGCCTCGCTAAAAAATTAGCATCGATATTGGTCATCGACGCTAAAAATTAGCTTCCACGATGCTTCATCGTCGTTGAATCGTCGCTAATATTTGAAAGATATCATCGCTACATCGTCGTTAATATTTGAAAAATATCATCGCTACATCGTTGCTAAATCGTCGCTTGTATTAAATTTTAATGTTTTTTGTCTCAACTAATCGTCTTTTAATCATCGCTAAATCGTCGCTAAAAATTATACAATAAAAAAATAGTTTAATTTAAATGGGTGCTCATTTAGAACCTTACATATCTCAATTCATACCTGAAAATAATATACATTCAATCACATACATTCAATCACACACATTCAATCACACACATTTACTATAAATCAAATTAGATTAACCAAAAAAGGAAATCATATTGATTCAACATTCATATGTTATGAAATTGATATTTTGATTAGAGTTAAAAGTGTTCTACAATTTTTTTTGTTAAACAATATTAGAAATATCTAAAGTCTTACCCTTTTGTCGAGGTATCGATTTGATAGTATTATCTTTTTCCCAATAATTTCTCGATAAATGAATAATTTGGTTCAACTCAGATGAAGCAGGATCAACAAAAACATTACTAGATGATGGACGATTGGGGTCGTTTCTTGTAGACTTAGCATGAAAATAAATGAAGATATTCAAAAAATAATTAATTGAGAAACTTATTTAAAAACATTTATTAAACTCACATGAATATGTTCAAATAATCGTTGTTCCATCATTTGAAAACGTTTTTCGTTTTTTATTTCTAACGCTTCCATTCCTTTGCCAACGGCTTTGGAAACTGTCAATTCAAACTCTTCATTGTTATGCTTATCAGTTTTCTCATTGCTCATTTTCCTTCTCTTTTTATTTGATAACAATGATTCACTGCCAACTCTAAATCCCAAAATGCGGTCATTTTTCTTTCCTTTAGATGCTTTGAGCCAAGGTCCAATATGATCGTTTCTAAACAAAGGCTTATTATGAAATAAAGTTGAACCTTGAGACGATAAATTTTCGTCTTCGCTATCTTCATCAGAATCAGAATCACTATCTTCTTGTCTTCAAAGCTCTTCATTCAAATCTTCATATTCGGCCTTTACCAAAATCAAATATGAAACAATTAAAAAAGTATAAATATATTATGAAATATTAATAAATGATTACTCACCATCATAGTTTTTCCTCTATCATTTAATGGCGTATGAGTTGACAAGAATGCCTCTTGAAATGAAGGTCTTCGACCTAATTTTATACTTTATACGATAAAAATTAGTTCAAAATATTCATAAAATATTTAAATCGAAATGAATTTAATATTTAAACTTACTAATGCATGACAGTTGGCTTCAAAAGAAGCCGATCCACCCTTGTACACCAAATAATCTTCGTTTTTATTTCGATTTTCTGAATTCTTTTTTGATTTTTCTATGAACTCTGGTGCCAAAAACTTATCCATCATTAATCCCCATTTTTCTTTAATTTGTAATGTATGTTGAAAGGAAATTTTTGCAAATCTCATCAAGTTCAGAGACACCAGCACTCTTCTTTGCATCCTTTCTCGCTTTGGTAAACCATTTAGGATAATTAATAGTTAGGTACTGATTGAATGCATTCCGAGCACGGTCTTCGTCATCAAATTAAAGAATTTCTACACAGAAAAAATTGTTGAGTTATTTTTAAAATAATCAAATAAATTTAACACATAAAAGACATACAATAACATCTCCATGTCTGTCCCAATTACTGTAATCACTCATAAAACAGAACTTGCAAAGATGAACTGTCATTATATCTCTAACTTCCTTATTTAAACAACAACAAATACTATAAGGACATTTAATTTTTCCATCTTCACGAGTCATAATTGACTCTGAGAATGCAAAGTTTAGAAACTGCTCGACACCATTGAGAAATGAATCGGTAATTTGATTTTTCTCATCTAGTCGGTTGTCCATCCAATTTCGATCATTGCCGGCCATTTTATAAAATAATTGAAACATGCAAAAATGAGTTGCATGTCCGTATAATCTAAGATACTAATTCAGAGTATCTATATATCATGAAAAATATGAGCTGCCAGCTCGGCTTGGCTCGGCTCAGCTCGGGCTCGGCAGGCTCAGCTCGGCCTGCCGACAGAATTTTTCTAAGCTTCTATTTTTTTTATGAAATTAAAAGCTATTTATTTATAAACAATGGAATTAAGATAGTATTATCTGATTCATGGGGATACATAAAAGATTTTTTTTTATTTAGAAAGAAAGAAAAAATAAATTTATTACATGGGTTGCATTTTTAAAAGATTTTCATGGGGATTCATGGGTTGCATTTTATTTATTACATTCACATCAAATTTATTTGGATTTTTAAAAAAGAAATAAAAATATCTATGAAAGTCGCCGACAGGAGATGAGGAGATGAAGATATGCAGTCCGGCGGAAATTTGGGAATGTAGAGATAAAATCTGAAAACAAGAAGACAAACAAAATCTGAAAAGAAAAAAATTTATTAATACACTAACATAAGCAAAATAGATATATTGTGAGACCATCTAAATAGATCTTTACCCAAATCTTATTTATTCCAAAAGTCGCAGTATGTCTTAGAACATTTTTACAATTTAATATGAAATATTTAAAATAAGATGATCAGATTGTGCATTGATGTTTGTTTATGATTAAATATCTCCCAATAGACAGAAGGTGATTTTTAATTTTTTACATAGAGAATAATAGCAGACTAGCAGTGCTTTTTTGCCTACTTAAAGTTTGGAACCAATGCATAAACCACACAAACAAAAGGAGGCAATTTGGATGGCCAAAAGACATATACCCAAAATTGAAGAGATGGACAATTTGGATGGACAATTTGGATGTGTGAAATATAGTAATAAACAAACATAAAGAAACCCAAAACTGGCCAAAAGACAAAAAATTGAATGGAGATTTCAAAAACAGAAACTAAATTAACAATATTTCGATTTGGAGATAGAAATAGAAGAAATAGAAATATACCAATAGAAGAAATAGAAATAGAAGAAATAGAAATACCAATTCCGATGTGGAGATGAAGAGATGTGGATGAACGTAGAGATGAACGTGGAGATGAATCGCCGGCAGTAGATGAACGTGGAGATGAAGAGATGCAAAAACCGGCGGTCTCAACAAAGGCAGTAGATCGATACGCAAACCGGCGGAAAAGCTGAAGAGAAGTCGCCGACGGTGATTTGGAGAAGAACTCGCCGGTGATTTGGAGAGATTTTAGGAGAAATCGTGGGTTTTGGGGAAGAAATCGTGGGTTTTGGGTTTGTGGGAGAGGCTTAGGGAATTAGATGAATTTGGGGGAGAGATTTAGGGTTAGAAATGTAATTAAATTATAGTTTATATGTAATTAAACTTAAATTTATAAAGGGAATTTTATATTTTAGGGATTATTTTTTTCAAATTTTATAAATTGGTCCTCATTATTAACGACGATAACATTTAAATCGTCGCCCCTTGTTACATTTAACGACGATTATCAAAATATCGTCGCTATTTAAAGAAAAAAAAAGATATTTAGCGATGATATATTCATATCGTCGCTAACATCGTGCGTTTTTTCAAAATCGTCGCTAAAATCGTCGTTGTAGACCTCTTTTCTTGTAGTGGTAGAGACGATGGGTTTAGGGGTTTTGGATTTCAAAAAAATATTTCCCCTATATCTCATAGACTACCGAGTACCTACTAATAAGCTACTTCATAGCTAGTACGATCCTAGTACCTTCCATGTCAGTCGATTTCTTTGTTATTTTTTTTCCTACAGGTTACATGTAACCGATAACTTATTCAGCAGGTTGGTAGCAAAAAAAATCAAGGGTCCAGAATGCTCCTTAAAACGGACAGACGAGATGATGAAGGGTTCTCATAAGAACCCTTTTTAACTGATATGGACCCGGAAACCATTTTTGACCAAAGAGCGATTTTTCATATTTAGAAAAACACTTGTTTGAATAAAATTTTAAAGTATATATGGAAAAGAATTTAATAGATATTTTGTTTTGGAAAAAGAATTTAATAGATACTGACACTATAATATTTCTCTCTCTTCAACAATTTTTTTTAAAAGACATATCGAATAACAAATGATTGGTCGATTTTATAAAAAATGTTTCAACTAATAAAAGATTGAAAATTTAATTAGATTTAAAGGACGAAAAATGAAGAAGGCGACACTTAATTTGTAAGGTTTTCAAAAATTTCATAAACATAATACTGGCGACAATGCCGCTAGTATGTATTGTTTTCTGACCGTTTGGGGAAAATAATACTGGCGACATTGCCAACAGTATTGTCTACCAAAAGTGGGGAGAACCTAGAAAGATAACACAATGAAGAGGAAACAACCTGTATAGAAAGTAGAGGGACTTTCATAATCTGGTCAAAGCAGGTCAACTTTGACAAAGTCGACCCCAGGCAAACTCAAGTTGTTAGGCAGTTACAGGCCAAAAGTTCAGGATCATTCCATTCATTTAGGTACTTTTCATTTCCGAAAGAACGAGAGTACTAGAGCATTTGAATAGTTCGAGCATGATTCCGATTGGAGTTTCTTACAGTGCGCTTGTTCGAAATGGTTTCAGAGTACTGATCAGGTTTCACCCTCATCAATATGTACGTTTTTTGTCACTCCTCTCTTTTTCCGTTGGGTTGGCGAGTCGACAACATGAACATCTTCGTTATAGTCAATATGCTAAAATGTCACGATGACTACCCTCTTTATGGCTTTTAACAAATTGGTTTGTATTGTGTGTCTGTCCTCCTTTTTTTGCCGGGTTGACGAGTCGAAAGTATGAAGACAATGCTCAGACGAATAAATCATATGATAGACTTATTTCTTAATGGTGCGGGTGGTTCTTACTCCCTCCCCGTGGGACGCCAACTCATACATTAATGTCAGTCTTATATCCCTATCAGGTGGCCGAAGTGACAGATCGTCTGTTCGTATGGTTTCTTTATAGTCGGTAGGCCGAAACGTCACACCGACTACCTTGAGCGTCGTCAAGGATGTTTTTTTTAACGTATTGTTATTTTATAGTCGGTGGACCACAACGTCCAACCGACTACCTAGGATTCTTTCACAGGAATTGATAGGCCGAAACATCATATTAGTTGTTTGGATTTCACCCTCAAATTTTAAGGGGAATATTTCTTTATAGTCGGCGGGCCGGAGTGTCGCACTGACTACCTGGGCTTCCTCCAATAGGAACTAATAGGCTGGAGCATAACATCCATTGCTCGGAATTCACCGTGGATTTCGATGGGATTTCTTAACAGGGCAGGCCAGAGCATCATGTCGAGTACCTAGACATTATCTAGAATCATTGGTCACTTGAAGAGAGACACCAATGTTCAACTTTTGACTGTGGATTTACGGTTGTAGGAGAAGTTTTTATAATTCCTTCCCTATTAAAAGAGTGGGAAGTTCCATTCATAACCCTATGGTGGACTTCTTATTTATGGTGGGGTCAAACGTCTTCAGTGCTTTTTTAAGTTGTAGGCGACTGGATCACAAGTCTACTAGAATAAATGAGGAGTCGACTAATCCTCTTGTGTACATGTGTGTGTGGTTGGCTTGTGGGTCGAAAACTGGAAGCTCTTCGACAACTGAAGCCCGCTCTACTCATCTGAATGGAAAGAAACTGATACCCTATATATTGGAGCTTCGAACGTATTTATAGGTTTTTCCGAGGGTAAT
>LFYR01001615.1:12080-33469 GCA_001185155.1 Zostera marina | reverse complement strand
ACGATTTCCCCAATTTCTATTAGCAACAAACACATATGGGTTTAAGTTATTGGTGTTATTTGATAAACACCCTTGCCTTTTCTGAAATCGTTCCTCCCAAACTAGTAGATGGAAGAATTCATCAAATGTCATCTTTAGATGTGTATGTACAGATGATATGAACGGCCTATACTCCGTCCCGATTCCATCCGCAGCATAATCAATGAGATCAATATCTCGCACAACCTCTCCGGACATCTTCAATGCATCAGAAAGTGTCCTAACCTTGATTAGGTATTCATTCATCGTTTCCGTGTCCAACTTCTTCAGATTTCGAAGATCATCATGGATCCCTTGTGTGTTGATCATCTTCCTTGGAGAAAGATTTAATTCCAGCGCTTTCCAACAATCTTTGGCAGACGTATAATTCATAACCAAAGAAAATAACGGAGCCCCCACCGAGACCTGAATCCATCACAAGACGACCTAATTTTTCTCCATATATTCTTCGAAAAGTGGATTAGAAGATCTATCTTCCAGCTTTTCTTGTGGAACCACAAATGAATCACTTACAATGTCTGTGAGCTTAATCATAGGGAGTAGATTCTCCAACTGTGCCCTCCAAAATAAATAAGTGTCGCTCTTCTCCAATGGTGTGCGTATCCAGTGTGCAACATTCACCATTGTCTTTGAGGATAGTACAAAACTTGCAGTCACTGTAACCTTCTCTGCAGCGACGATTTGTGAGTCTCCTTCCTTCTCAACGGATACCATGTGTAGCAAACTCAACTGAAGATTACAATATGAAGTTATACACAAAAACTGTTTACAATGAAATTAAATCATCAAACTATTACAATACGTTTGTATTTATATAGGTATTAACCTATTAACTGTTTTATAGTTAATAGATTAATTAATAATTGTTACTAACTATTAACCATTACTGTAACAACTGTTACTAATAACTAACAACTGTCTTCACAGTGTATATCTCAAATAACCAAAAACATAATTTCTATTAAGAGGATATGTCGTGATTTTATGATAAAAACTATTTCAGCATGTGGCGATACACGCATGTTTCTTGTGCTCTCTTCAGGGGGGAGTATTGGTGAGACATGCCTGATTACGTCAGTCACTCCCAGCAACGTCCTTCAATAAGGACTAGGGTTCCGTTGATATAGTTGCGGAACAAAAGTCGTCGTCAAGTCCTCAAGTTAACCCCATGAGTCGCCGACTGGGCTACCAAGTCGCCGATTCCAGTGGTGAATCGACCGAGTCAAGACCGAGTTAGTCAGCATTGGTAGGCTTCCGACCTCGTCCTATGTGACTCACCGACTCCACCCCTGGATCGCCGACTCCCTACCTGAGTCACCGTCACGAGCGTTACTTGTTGCTGGCCCGCGCCATTATGGCATCATTAACCAATGCCATTATGGCCGGGCGTGATGCCCGCCGCGAACCATGCCCCTGAGGACCCTATAAAAGGGGTTCAAGGTAGATTACAAGTTCCATTCCAACCAGAGCACATTCGGAGAGGAATCGCCGACTCCCACACCTGAGTCGCCTACTCCACTCCTACAAGATTTGACGTAGAGCGCGCGTCGTGGATCCCAAAGCCTGGAGCATCACCTCGCACCTCTGCGAGCCCCTAATAGCAGATTCCGTGCTTCATCAGATGACCCCGTCTGTGGGAATATCGAACCACCGATATCCCGTCGTAATCGAGAAATTTTCTTTGCAAAGTCCGGCTCGATCTCCCCTAGAGAGATCGCTGACTTTATTGTAAGGAATCGTCGATTCAGATCAGGAATCGCCTATTTCCATCCGATGCTTTGGTTGGATTTCTACCATAGAAATCACCAACTTCTCTGGGAATCGACGAATCAGGGAATCGTCTGCTAGCTAAGAGTGTTATCCACGACTTGGTTCAAAAAATCCCCATAAGTCCAATCGCCGATTCTACCTAGGGAATTGTCGATTAACTTAGCTTTTTTGAACAAGTGCGGTCAAGTCTTTTTGCTTTGAAAACTACTTCGCTTTTGTTGCCAATGGCCCACGAAAAACAAAAGCATCCTTACTCCACGAGAGCGAGTAAGAAGAACCCGGATAAAATGCCACAGATACCTGAGGAGGATCAGGCTGAGCCTTCTCGGCCAAACAGGCCTGTAGGGAATGGAGCTCAGCCTGACCAGCCCTCCCAGACAAATTCAGCTCCTCAACAAGATGGGGAGCAAATGGTACCGACTCCTCCTCCTACTCTAGAAGAGAGGTTGATGGATTTCATGGATAACATGGAGAGAAGAATGAACAACCTCAAGGCTGCGAGGAGTCGAAGGGCCACCACCCGAGATGGGACGGGAGAATATGGATCATACTATTCTCCATCTGCGGAGAAAATAAAACAAAGTTCCCACTATAGGTCAAAGGCAGGACCTAGTAAAAATCGCACTCAAAGGACTTTTAAAACACGATTCGTGGAAGATCTTCGTCGGAAACTGGCCGAAGGTCCACTCGTCGGCAGCCCGAACGAGTTCTTAAGGATCAAAAGTGCTCCTTTCCATGAGGACCTTTTGAAACAAGCCTTTCCACCAACTTGGCGGGTGCCCAGGATCGAGGCATATGATGGTTCAACTAATCCGCAGGATCACATCAACCTCTACCTCAACATCTTGGAACCCCAGGCCACCGATGACGAGCTGTTGTGCCGGGCATTCCCGGACACTCTCAAGGGAAGCACTTATCGGTGGTTTTCCGGTCTGCCAGCTGGCTCAGTCACCAGCTTCGCGGACCTCTCTCTGAAGTTCATCACCCAACACGTGGGGATGATCATGATAAAGCACATTGCCAATGCACTACTGGCATTGCGGTAGGAGGATATTTCCCTCAGGGATTACACCATCAAATTCACTTCCATGATGACAGAAGTGAACGACCTAATCCCAAGAATAGCTATAGCTAAGTGTGCATTTGGGATCAAGGAAGGCAAGTTCCTTGGTTTCTATGTAGGTCAGCATGGGATCAAACCTAATCCCGACAAAATCCAAGCGATTCTCGATATGGAAGCCCCCCGCACAATCAGAGAAGTTCAAAGGCTGAACGGTCGAATCAATGCACTCAGTCGTTTCATATCGCAAACGGCTGACAAGTGTAAACCGTTCTTTCAGTTACTGAAAACTGCGGCTAAGGGTAGTATCACTTGAACACCGGAATGCGAAGACGCATTTACTAAACTAAAAGCACACATGTCATCTCTTCCAATGCTGACATCACCCAAGGATGGGAAGGATCTGTACTTATACATAGAGGCTTCGGGGGAAGCCGAATACCGAGCATTATCATACACTACATGTGAAATAACTTGGCTAGCAATGTTGTTACAAGAGGTAGGAGTTTACCAGATCAGACGATCACTGGCTCCACGTATATTCACCGACAGCACAACAGTAGAGGCGATTGCACGAAACCCTATCTCACATCAATGTACAAAACATATAGAAATCGATCTCGACACGGTGAGAGACAAGGTTTTAGCAGGAGATATTACACTAAGACACATCCCCAATTCACAAAATATTGGTGATTTTTTCACTAAACCCCTAGGTGGTCCAACATTTAGACACCTCATTCAAAAATTGTAACTCATTGATATACACAACCAAAATTCAAACCCAATTAATTCACCCAAACATCCTATTGCACTCATATATTCAAATCAAGTCCTAACCGGTTATGATCTGAGGGAGGATATTAGAGATATACCCCCAAAATAAATATCTCATATATGCCCTTATGATAAACATTGCACTCACCGCCTTTCATTTCATTATAATTCTTCACATTCCTTTATTAATATTTCCATATCTCATATATTCCCATAATCATTTATTATCATAATTAAACACACCCCACCAACATAGCTGTTGGGTGTTTTAGTTATTTAAACACATCTAAAAAACCTTCATTAGTTTTTACGTCTTTACACTTCATAATTCATACACACACAGTCTCATTGCTCGCCTCTCCCAATATCACCAAGTCTCTCATCGCTTTCGCAAGCATCTCAACTGAATTAATTATTCATTGCAACGATCTTCTTCACAATCATCTTCACAAGCTTTGGATCATCGCTTCATCACTCCTGATTAATCGATCATCCAACAGTATTGATGATATCCCTGGTCCATCACACCAGGCTCATCCCCGACCAGGTCCAGCAGGCCCACTTGGCCTGACAAGCTTGTGCAAACCTGTTTACCCCGTCGGGTCGATCGGGTCAAGTCCAAAGAGAAGAGAGAAGGTCCAGCTCAGTAAGAAAGTGTATAAATACCCATAGGATTGAATGTAGAGAGGGGGAAAATATTTGTAATAGGATAGATACTGGAATAAAGAGATTTTCTGGTATTCACTTGATACCAAACGATCAGTGGTGAACCTGACGTGAAATGGATCCAGAGCAGCCAGAGCATGTAGTTCATGTGGACGAAAATTTGGGAATCACTACTGTACCGAGGGCGAACCATGAAGATCAACCTCCGCCTGTCACTCGAGAAAACCATACTCCGGAGAGGTCTAAAGAACAATTAAAAAAGTCATGCAACCTGCAAACTTGAAAGCAGAAATTGGTGAATAAAAGCCGCACGGGTAAGACCCGAGAGCCAAAGAGTAGCCACACGGACATTATCCAGTCTAAGGATGGACCACGAAAGCCACACAGACATTTCCTAGCCCAAGGGTGTTCCACGGACGTACACCAGTTCGTACGGACGAACACCAGGCCAGGCGGACGGACACCAGACCGGATGGACGAACATCCGAGTGGGACATCCATACCGGACGAACGACTAAAAAAAAGGGAGGAAAAAATTCAAGGTTAAGCAGACGGGCATCTAGGCCGCAAGAACATAAAAGGAAGTGGAAACAAAGGAAGATAATAAATGCCAGATGGCATTATACATCCAGCCGGCCGAAATGGTCCGGACGTCATTGTTTATAAACCTGTTGAAGAGTTGATCGGTGATAGAAATGAGCAACAGTCGAACGGCATATAGAAAGGATGCTTATGAAAAAAATCAAGAAAAGAAAGGAAATATTAAAAGCTGCAGGAAAAAAGCTATCTCGCCCACAAGAGAATTCACGAAAAAATTTGCAGGAAAACAAAAACAGTATTCAATTACAAGTCAAATAAAAACACTAAAGGCATAAAGGTCCTGTGAGGGGGATAATCAATGACGCTCATTAGATCAGCCCGCACGTGAGAAAGTAACGAAGGTCAGTCGGGGGAAGGTCAGGGAACGCACAACCAGCACACTGTCTGCGTCCTCGGCGGCGTCGAACAATAGAAGGAACAACAGAGCGGTCATCAGAGACAGGATCAACGGCAAGAGTTACAAGGATATCACCAGGAGCGACGTGGGACTCAGCCACAACAACATCATTTTCAACTTGACGAAGAACAAAAAGGCGATGTTGAACAACTATAAGCAAAGTGTTAAGGCAGTGGCTCTCAGTAGCAGCAAGGGCGCGAGCTTCTTCCTTGTGGAGAATAAGACTTTCGGACCAAGCAGCTTGCTGGTGCACTAGCCAAGCTCCTCCAACACAGAGAGCAAAGACAAAATGAGTTCAGAAAAGGTCAAGAAAAGTAAAGAAAAGGAGGATTTATAGGTTGCGGAAGGGGGAGTACTGATGATACCCTTGGTCCATCAGACCAGACCCATCCCCGACCAGGCCCACTTGGCCTGACAAGCCAGACCTGGCCAGGTCGGGCTGAGTCCAAAGAAAAGAGAGAAGGTCCAGTCCAGTAAGAAAGTGTATAAATACCCATGGGTGTTGAACATAGAGAGGGGGGAAACATTTGTAATAGGATAGATACTGGAATAATGATATTGTTTGGTATTCATTTGATGCCAAACGATCAAGTATCATTTACTATATATCATTAGCATTAGCTATTTTCTATTCATATCATCGCATATTCATTCAAGGACATTCATTTTACTTTCAAACAATTATATAAATATTTGTGTATATCAAAATATATATCTATCAGGGACACTAGCGCAAATATATATTTGTGTATATTAAAAAAAATATAATTTTAAAAAAAAAAAATAACAATTTCTAATATGAACTTAGTAGGTCAGGGTTAGTCTAATTTAATAAATTTTAAATTCTAAAATTCAATATAATAAATTAAATATTTTAAAAGTTATAAAATAAGTTTATTTTAAATTAAAAAAAATAGAAGTTATAAGTTAAAGTTATTTTAGATATTTTAAATTTTAAAGTGAAAAATTAAGTTAAAAAAAGTTATTTGAAGTTATCAATTCAATTATAAAAGTTATTTTAAATTATAAATCCTAAAAAGTTAAAAATTAACAACTAGTGATTTTTTAAAAATTATAAAAAATATCAATTTCTAATATTAACTTTTAAATTTTAATAAATTTTAAATTTGAAAATTCAATTATAAATTAACTTTATTTTAAATGGTTATAAACTAAAAAAGTTATAAACTAACTTTATTTGAAAAGTTATAAACTAAGTTATTTTAAATTAGTGTTTCCCCAAATCGTGTTTCCCCATATTTAAAATTAAAAATATAAAAACCCCAAATTGTAAATATACCCAAAACCTTAAAATTAAACCCAAAACCCAAATCGTGTTTCCAACTCCCAAAACCTAAAAGTCCACTCCCGATTCCAACTATTTTTCCTTTGACGAGCGGTGATTCCAACTTCCGGTGAGCGGCGAACGTAGAGCACCTCTAGTCGAGTCCATCAAGGTCGAGATTTCCATCCGGCGAGCGGCGTCGACTTGTGGCTGCACCTCCAGTTCAATCCGGCAAGGTGAGGCTTCCATCCGGCGAACGTCGACTTTCAAACTCAGGTTAGACTCCACAACCCATCTTTGTCATTGTTTAATCAATATCGATTTAGATTTTTCATTTCACTGTTTTTCCATTTCAAATTTCTTTGAGTTTTCCATTTTCCTAAATTAAAATCTCACCTATTTTCCCCAATACATGTTGTAATTGAGGGAAGTTTTAATGGAGATTTCTTTCGGCAAATTTTCCCCAAATACATGTCTGCCATATTTTCCCCAAATATAGAGATTGATTATAAAAAAAAGACAGCCAAATTCCAGTGGAAATGGTTATTTACTTCATTGATTGAACAACTTATGAAGGTGTTATTCAATTATGGCAGAACAACTCATTCCCATAATCCTTCATCCTTATCTAACCAAACTACTCATTTTTTACCAAAAAAAAAGAGTATTGTAAGCAATAGAACATTAGTTATTGTTAGCCTTCCACTGCCTGATTTCATATTTGGATTTTCAATATTGGTTGGATTTCAAACATTAGTTAAGTTCAGAAAAAAACATTAATCTAAAATACATTAGTTCAGAAAATTAGTCTAAAATACATTTAGTTCAGAAAATTAGTCTAAAAAAACATTAGTCTAAAAAACATTAGTCTAAATTTAAAAATAAAGATTAAGTTAAATAGGCAATGCTTGAAGTGGAATCAAGAGTTTAAACTTTAAACAATAAAAATACAGATATTAAATTAACTGAAATTAGGGATGGATTTTATAAGGATTTTTTCCTTATGATTAACTAAAATCATACCCCTCTCGGTATTAAAATTATAAGAATTTTTTCCTTATAATCCAATAACATGTTTATACTTTCTGTTTGTCTCACTCTATTTCCCATTAATATATAAATTAGGTAGAATGAAAATACAATATCTAATAATATACTGGATCGTATATTAATTTTAAAAACTAATTGTATTGGTTTAAAATTCCTAGAATGACCGATGATGATCGAACTTGGATGTATAACCGGCAAGATTCAAAGGGTCATCTAACGGTGGAATTTGGCAATGGCGTCCCTCATTTCTTGAAATTTGCAAGAGAAACACTCGGATATGAAAGAATAAAGTGCCCTTGCTTTACTTGTTGTTGTTCATTTTATTTTTCGATAGATGAAGTGGGTATTCACCTTTACAAAAACGGGTTCATGGCTGATTATTCTATTTGGCATCAACATGGTGAAATCGATAGCTCAAGAAAAAAAGAACTGTATGACTTATTTATTTATTTGTCATTTTTTCCATGTCATTTTTTTCCATATGTAATTTTTTTGTCTGTATGTAGTGTTATTTCTCATTTGAGGACATTCCATTGGCTCGTGAATGTTTTGATAACTATGTACAACTAAATTATACATGTTGGTTGTATAAAGTGAGACAAGAGACAAAGAAATTGGCCAAAGTTGACAAACTCACCAGATCTTGCGCTAGATTTCCACCGATATACCTTTTTGCGGAAGTATGGAGTGAAATGATAGAAATTTGGTTAAAAGAAGATTGATAAAAAAAGATCCGAAAAAGCATCAGAAAATAGGACAAACAATCCAGATTACATGCCATACACGGGTGGATCTTGTCCAGTTGCGGCCACTCATGAAAGAATGGTAAAAAACATTTCTTTTATATATTTTACGTTTATCATTCTAATTTTTTTGTGTATGACACAATCAGAATGAAGAAGCTGGTCATGAAGTCGGTCACTGTGAGGTTTATAAGAAAACACATAGTCTGGCTAAGACAAACGACTGGACTCATCAAAAGGGAGGATGCTTCATTGTAAGAAACTTCGTTAGAAACGCTTCGTTTTAAGATATTTAAGTCATATTTTTTATTTATTATTGATTTTCATTTTTTTAGGCTGAGTATGATGAGCTTCAAAGAAATGTTATGGAAGCCGAAAATTCTGAGATCAACTTATCAAAAAGATCACACACACTCCCTGATAATTTAGAATTATGGGTCAAAGCTACTGAGGGAAAAAAGAAAGGTCGTGTGCTTGGAACCAGAGCAAGTGATCCAATGCCATTACCAATTCCTGATAATATGGCGACTTCAAAGAACACAACGACAAATTTTATAGAAATTCAACAACAAAAAAGTAAAGAAGACTTCGATCGGGCAGTTCAAGAGGCCATTAGAAAACAGATGCAGGATATACTAAAGGAACTAAGGGAAGACTTACGTCGAGAGACGATTGAGGTAATTAGCATTTATATATAAATCAATATTCATATTTTCTTTGTAATTTCAATTTTTTTTTACATTAAGGTCAGTCGAGCCAAGGACACGATAACATAATCACGCCTATTACAAGAGATTCAAATGTCGAAAATGTTGGAAAAAGTGCGACTAAAAGTCCGACGAATAGCGTGACCGACACCAACAAATAGGTTCCTCTTCTTTTATCTTTTGGTTTAATTTTGAATAACATGAATTGTATGTTTTGTTGGTTATTGAATGGTATATTTTGGAATGGAATTGTATGTTTTCTTGGTTATTGAATGATATGTTTTGGAATGGAATGGTATGTTTTGGAATGACAATAGGTATGGAATTGAATGGTATATTTTGGAATGATTGGTTGAATGTTTTGGATAATTTTGAGGGATATTTGTGTATGAATGGAATGTGTATGAATGGAATGTGTATGAATGGAATATGATTGTAAATATATGTTTGATTGATTTTTTCAGGTTATATGAATGTGTAAGAGCTTCAATAGGTATCTTCTAAAATGTAAATATTTCCCATAATTTTTTTAGAAATTAGCCACGGAATTTGACCGTGGCCCTTTGTTTCAAGGATTTAGCCACGGCCAATAAAAGATTAGCCACGGATTTTAGCCGTGGCCCTTCATCACTCAAAAAATTTAGCCACGGCAAAATAAAATTAGCCACTGAATTACGCCGTGGCTAATTTTTTAAAAAATTTGACCCGACCACCGATTACCAACATTAGCCACGGAATATAGCCGTGGCTAATATTTAGCTACGGAAAACCATTTCCGTGGCCAAAAATCAGTAGCCACCAGACCTACAGCCACGGCACCTCCTGTGACCAGACCTACAGCCACGGATTTTGCCATTTAGCCAGTGAACTTGGCCGTGGTTGTTTCCCTGTTTTCTTGTAGTGATTTCTTCTTCGGAGACCGAATCGAAGGAGGTCTTCAGAGACTCCCGGAGCCACCATTGGCGATTCAAATATTTTTCTTTCTAATGTTACTATATGAGATGCTTGTGAATTTATGTCTACTAGTAGATCTTCTTTTTCGAGTGTTTGACATTTATCTTTGTTTTTATATTCTAGAATCATTTCATCTTGTTTGGCTAATTTCTCTTTCAATGATTCTAGTTTTGTTTCTAGATCTAGATTTATTTCTTTTAGCCTTTCTAAATCTTCTAAATGTGTGGAGAAGAATTCTTCCACTTGTTCTGTTAGGTCTATAGGGTTTTGCTCTTTAAGGGTTTTAATTGTTTTTTTCTTTGTATCTAATTTAATTTCTGTTTTTTAAATTTCTTCTATGTGTATGATGATAGGTTCTTCTTTTGTTTTAGTATGATCTAAAAGAATTAAATTTTGCTCTATTAGCTGTTCTGCCACTTTTTCTTGAGACTTCAGTTTGTTGGTTAGAGCAATATTTTCAATCCTAAGTTTTTCTAGTTCATGGTTATCATTAGTGTTTTGCATGCATTTTTCTTCTAATAACTTAGCTAGTTTCTTTTCAGATTCATACCTAGATACTAGCTCAAGATAAGATATCTCTAATTTTTGATAATTATAAAAACTTACCTAGGTGTCTGAGTCGTTGGCCATCAGACATCCCTCAACTTCAGAGTCTTCATCAGTGTCAGGCCAACTAACTTGATGAGCAGTATCCCTGGACTTTGGGCAGTTAGGTCTTGTGTGTCCAGTCTTGTTACATCTGTAGCAGATTACTTCCTTTTGTCTTTCTGCTTCTTTTTGTTTGAATTGGTCTGGCCTGTGTGACTTGTAGTGTGAGCTGCTTGCTTTAGATTTTTTTCTCTTCTTGATTAACTTATATAGTTTGGCAGTAATCAATGCAAGCTCATCTTTATCAGACTGAATGTTGTTTTCTAAAGTAACTTGGTGGGCCGACTTTTCTTTTATTCTGTTTGCTTCTCCTTGGATGTGAACTTCATCTGTTCGTATGCCATGAGATTTCCAACTAGCTCCACTACATGAAGACTATTCAAATCAAGAGCTTCTTGGATGGCATCTCTTTTTGAATCATACTTGTCAGGAAGACTTCTTAGGATTTTCCCAGTTTGATTCTTTTCGCTGATGGGCTTCCCTAGACCAGCTAGATCATTGATGATGTTGATGAATCTTTTGTTCATTTCAGCGATAGTTTCTCCTTCCTTCATGGTGAAGTTTTCATATTCTCTATGAATATGTAGAAGCTTGTTCTCCTTCACATGAGATGTGCCTTCATGAATTGCTTTCAACTGCTTCCAAATATCGTGAGCTGTGTCGAACTTTCGGATGGAACTGTACTCAGATTTAACTAATGCTCCATAAAGTGCATTCATTGCTCTAGCGTTGAACCTGCATCTTTGTTTGTCCAGAATAGTCCATTCGATTTCTTTTGTAGTTGGAGGCTCATATTCTTCATGAGTGACCTTCCATATCTCACTGTGTAGTCACATCAGATGTATTCTCATTTTCTTCTTCCAAAATTTATACCTGGTTCCATCGAAGATAGGAGGTTCGTTTGATGCGAAACCCTGATATCCTTGTTCTTCCTGTGCCATGTTAGAAACAGATGTGAAGCTGTAAATAACCTACTTGGCTCTGATACCACTTGTTGGATCTGGATCAGAGGCTTAAAGGAGGGGAGTAATAGCCTCTTCTCGTGATTTCTCAGACAATGTGTGGAATACCTGATAATACAAGTTAAACGCAAGGATATGTATACAAGCTGTCTGTTCTTTTTAAGTTTACTGCAGTATATAGATACTGAGTCCACTTATATGAAAGTGACTTCTATACAATTGTAGTGTATGAATACTAAGTTATATAGGCACACGTGTAATAGTAAATGAACAGATATATATTCCAACTTGAAAATAAACTTTCTAAGCTAATTGTAGTATGTGAATACTAAGTTCTCTTATAAGCAAGTGAATAACATAAGTTAAAATATATAGGTATACGTGACCAGGTGACTGGATATATTTATACTTGAAAATAACCTCAGTTAATGACCAGATAACTAGATGAGGGATCTGCACGAAAATAGTCAACCCCAATCTATGATCAGGTAACTGGATGAGAGATCTCTTTTTAGTTGTTTTTATCTTGTTAAGATTTAAAGTAGAAAAGCAAGAAATAAAAAGAGACACAGAGATTTTTATACTGGTTCACTCAAACAAGGGCTAATCCAGTTCCGATGAAACACGGAGATCACTAGCCTGAAGGTAATGGCGAAACCTCTGCCAAGCTTTAAGGCTAAACGCTTATGAACCACCTAAGAGTATTAAGGAACTCTTAAAAATCTCTGCCAAGCTTTAAGGCTAAACACTTGTGAACCCTCTAAGAGTATTCAGGAACTCTTAAGAACCTCTGCCAAGCTTTAAGGCTAAACGCTTGTGAACCCTCTAAGAGTATCCAGGAACTCTTAAAAACCCTTGAAAATTTATGGCAGATTCAACCTAAGAGTTTCCTGGAAACTTTATAGAACCACAGCGAGTTTTATGGTTGAACTCACAGAACCTTACAAGTGTTGGTATTGAGATAAGCCTCTCACAATACTTGGACCACTTACAAGATGTAGAGCTTTTCTTCTAACACATTCTCAACATACAAGAGGGGAAGAAGAAGAAGAAGTTGAAGAACTAGAGCACACAACCTTGAGAGCAACTCCCACACAAAGCTTGAACGAGAGCTAAAGTTTGAGCAAGAGACAATGAGAGTAGAGCATTGATCCAAGGAGAGCTTTAGCAAAGATGGCAAGTGATGGCTTTAGCTCTTGGGTGTGCACCATCTTTTATAGTGGACGTGAGTGGCATGGAGGTAAATTCTTCATCTTCAAAACTTCTAGGAAGAAGAGCTTGATATTGTAGACGTTGGTGGCTTGGAGCTTTTCTTAGATTTGAATTTCATCTTGGGAGATTGTGTAGCATTAAATCCAAGATCATGATCGAATCTCATTTTGGGAGGTTGTGTAACATTAAATCCAAGATCATGATTGGATTTCATTTTGGGAGATTGAACCTCCACACGTTTTTGCCTTTCTCCAATTTGAACTCTTCAACTAGGATTTTGTGTAGCATTGATTCCAAGATCTTTGTAGTTAATATGTTGGATATGCTCTTGGAATTTATCATGATTGCACTTTTACACGTTTTCAACACATTGGGTCCATTTGAAGCTTGAATGAATAGTTGTAGCTTTCACACCTTGTTGATTAACTTTTAAGACATTGATCAACTTAAAACAAGAGTTAACGCAAGGAAATAGGTGTGCATAATTAAATACAAGCTTCAATAATTAATTTGATTAATGGTAGAGATTTGTTTGATGGAAATAATATTGATCTCATTTTAGTTTAATCATATATCAAGTCAATTTTATCGATCTATGTCTTCTTAATTATGGTTTATTATATTTCAAATTAATTAACAACTAAATATGTCATTGAGAATCTTATTTCTACACCAAGTAGCAGAAACCTCAAGGAGAGAGTGGAAGCCCAAGCACGACAACAAGGTATACCAAACCTCGAAGGGACAAGCACCACACAACCCTATTAAAGGGGGGAATCTACCCTAGCAATGGAAGGACTTCACTCCATTGACAATAAGGAGGAGTGAAATATTCAAGAAGATAAGGAGTCGAGCGGACTTCCCAGCCCCCCGCTCCTTAGACTTTGCAATAAAAAGTAACTGTGTGAAGGGTGGAAAATACTGTAAATTTCACAAAGATCATGGTCACGTAACGGATCATTGCATCTAGTTCTCAGGCTACGTCGAGCGGTTGATCCGAGAACGAGAACTTAGAAATTTTATCAAGGGACTCTGAGGTCGCGACAACCCTGAGGGTTCTGTTCGTTTTATGCCAAACCCCCGGAAGGCTCTCACGAAAGCGAAACTAAAAGTCTTCGTCGAGACCCGTGTCAACTTCCACTACAAGAAAACAGACTTGTAGGGACGGATTTAGCGATGGATTCTGACCGTCTTTAAATCTGAAGAAGGATTTCGTTGAAATTCCATGATGCTAGCGACGGCTAAGAGACGGTTTGCAAAAGCCGTCTCTAATTCTGATTTTTCGTTAATGGTTGACGACGGCTCTCCAGTGAACCGTCTCCGCCTTTGAAAATTAGGGACAGCTTTTTAGTAGGCCGTCTCTAAATATCTTGATAATTTTATTCGAAAAATAATTAGGGATGGTCTATGAAAAAGTCGTCTCTAAAAATTAGGGATTCGGAAAATATTTTGAATGTAAACTGTAAAGTATTCAAAGGGGAAAAAAATAGTGTCATTTGAGTCACAGTAGATACCAAGTAGTACAGTTACCAGTTACACTGCTGATATCACTAAAGTTTCATGTTCGAATAAATATTTTCTTAATCATTATTCAGACTTATTCACATTTCCACTGACAAACAAACATGAATACATGATGTTTCATGTAATGTTTGATTTCATTAGTATAATCTTCATATAAAAAAATCTCAATTGAATTGCATCAAGGTATTTTTCATTGATAGTACGTTAGTTGAATCGACGGTTCTAGATTTAATCTCTTATTAATATTTTTTTAGAGATGGAAATATCGTGTTGATGACAAACTATACACTACAGGACAAAATTCAGATAAAATAAACCTTGATTTTATTTTATTTGAAATAAAATCTTCCAATCTTGAAATATCATAAGAAGCTTTCCCTCTTTCTATATAAATTTTTCCCTCTTGAGCACATGTATTTCTTCTGTTTTTCTCAATGAGATCTCGTAAGAACTAATTGAAATTTAAATTTCATGAACTTCTCGTTTTATAGTATTTGCTGTTTAAATTTCTCCGCGAGAAATTTGTATCTCAGTATGCTTCCATTATATGGTAAAATTTTAAGGATTGTCGTTTGTATTCATCTTCATTTGTATGTTGTATATATATGTTTATTTGCAGGTTTAATTTTATGTTATATGTGTTTCGATTATCATTAAAAGCAAATAGGTCATGAATTTTTTTTTTTAAATTGAAATAATTAATTCAAACTGTAATTTGATATAGTTTATTCCAAACTCACAGGTGTTGGTGCTAAAGAAGCCGATATAAACTAAACTCGATCTTCAATATTATTCACCAAAATTCGAAGTATGTAATTTCTGATTTCTTATTTCAATTATCATTTTAGTTTATTAATCTAATTTTTTTAAATGCATTACTTAATTATTGTTTAGTTAATATTTTGAATGTATAATTTAAATAAATTGCTTGATATAGAATAATGGGAAGGAGAGAAAAACAGATACCACGTAGACTTCCATTTTCGGTACGTGTTCCGGAAATGCGCCCACAAGTTCCTGCTGTACCTGCAACAGTACCTTTACATGTTGTACCTCTATTTCAGCTAGATCCAGTGTATGTTCCGCGGGCGGTAGCACTACAAGAAATAAGACCTTGTATGGCGGTCTTTAGATGGCGGATTTCCGCTATCTAAAGTGATCGTCGGCGGAAATCCGCCATCTAAAGACCGCCATCTTGGACACCGTCATTAAAACCCCATAACCGTCATCTAAAGACCGTCATCTATTATCCATCTCCATTTTCCACCAAAAATTGTATAGATGGCGGAAAATTTTCGCAGGAACTGAAAAGTTTTAGATGGCGGACTAAAATATCTAATGTTACAAAGATAGTCCGCCGACTATCTTTGTAACATTAGATGGTGAAAATCCGCCATCTAAAGTACAGCAGACGGTTCCCTAAGTTTATAGATGGCGGATATCCGCCATCTATTCGTGGCAAAGGGCGATTGTGCCCATATTTAGATGGCGGATTTCCGCCATCTAAACTTTAGTATAATAGTATAGATGGCGGATTTCCGCCATACAATGTTTGTTTAATTTTTTTTTTGAAACAGGATTCCATATTTTGCGTTTGAATCGTTGTTTTTTGAAATAGAAATCGATATTTCAGAAAACGATTTTTAAATTGAATTTGAAATCGATGTTTTTTATTAAAAAAAAACTAAATTACAGAATCGTTAAACATTCGAAGTTTGAATAAGCAAATACAAATTTTGTAATCAACACTCGTCTGAAATCGAGTCTTCTGAATCAGAATCCGAAATATCTGATTCAAATACAGACGGTATGGTGGACTTTGAAGTGGAAGCCATATGCGTCATGTCGAGTCCGGAAGTCTTCAAAGTCTTATTGAGTTTCTGCATATAAGATTTCATTGCATTGAACTTCTTTTTGTATTTGGAAACGTCTTTTTGACTCTCGTTACACTTGTTCTGAAAATGAAAACAAAAATGAGTTCGATAATCAACAAAATTATTGTAATATATTTAAAATACCTTCAATTCTTTAAATTTTTCGACCAAACTGCATCTGGTGTTGCATCAGTAGTCGTATTTTCGGAGATCGGTTCTTTTTCTTTCGTTCGTTGTGCTCACCATACTGGCAGCTTCTCCAATTCCTATGATTCTATTCTTTTTATTTTTTCCGAAAGTCTTGTTGATCGTCGCTTCGATAAATTGCTGTATTATAAAAAGTAAATAAATAAGAAATGCGAAATATGTTTAAAATAATCAATTGAACTTACAAATGGAGTCATTGCTTCAGATTCAGCCCACGATTTTGCCTCTTGACTTTTGATAAATTCCGTGGCTTCAAGCTGAAAGAATAACAAAATCAAACAATGATAATAGAAATTATAAAATATAAATAATTTTAAAAAAAGACTTACAACTTTATCGCTTCCTTTATATGTCATCTGTAAAGTCTCTGACCAAGTTCCGACTTCACTCCTTCCTTGTTGCATCTACATTTACATAATTCATTAATATATAAAAAAATTAGATATAAATTATAAATAAATTACCAATTCATGACGTCTTTGCGCTAATCCTTTTGAACCAGCGTGATGTGTCATTTGATTCGCTCGATTCGCGGTATTTATCTCGGAAATTTGCTGAAATTATAAAAAATAATAAGTTTCTAAATTTATTAATATAATATATATATATATACGTACCTTCCTTTTCCTAATCGATGTTGTCTCAATTTATTCAGAAATTAAGGTTTGCTGACATACGGTGGAAGAGTCGCTAAAATATCTTCTTCTCTCATATCAGGATCAGAACCATAAGTTTTAACCAAAGAATTATGGTTGCTCCTCCAGAGTTTGTTCAACCTACCATTGATATAAGTTTGTGCAGTTTTGCTTCCACTTAAATCATATTCAGCCTACATATTCAAAACTTATAAGTTTTGGAAAATTAATAAATATTATAAAATATATATATATTTACAGTTAATATTTTTAACGCGTCCTGAAAATTTTATTGTGGTTGATAACGCCACTCAATGTCGTACGGGAAGAGAGTATGGTCTTTTGCTAAAAGAGTCATTCTTGTGGTTAATTTCTTCGCCATTTCATCTGTCGCTTGGTTCGTGTTGTCAAACATGACCTTCCATTTCGTACCTTTTTCTGGATGGTTATGGGGGTGGTCTTTTGTGCGACCACGACCCTTCTTCTGTGGAGGCACATTCGATGTGGATGACCTCGTATCTAATTAATTTACATATTTAAGAATTAATATTTAATAAAAATCATGATAATATTTAAAATATGAATAATGAACTGACCACTTGAGCTTGACTCTTCAAAAGAACGACGGGATGTAACCATCGCCAATGCCATGAATGGTGTTATCACACCGATCAGAACGAAAAAAGTAAACATAATCTGAAATATTTAAATTTTAAAATAAAATTAGTTATTTTAAATACATAGCCAAACACCTGTATATGGGGTCTTGGTCTGACACAACAACCAAAAAATATTTCTATTGTAATTTACATTCTTTATTATTAGACACAACAAATCTTCGAAGTCGTCGTGAGAAGAGTTGTATTCGATTTTGAATGAATGTGTGCCACCACAATCATTTAACACTCTAGCTTCGTAGGAACTAAGGGAAAACTTACGTCGAGAGACGATTGAGGTAATTAGCATTTATATATAAATCAATATTCATATTTTTTTTGTAATTTCAATTTTTTTTTACATTAGGGTCAGTCGAGCCAAGGACACGACAACATAATCACGCCTATTACAAGAGATTCAAATGTCGAAAATGTTGGCAAAAGTGCGACTAAAAGTGCGACGAATAGCGCGACTAAGAGCGTGACCAGCACCAACAAATAGGTTCCTCTTCTTTTATTTTTTGGTTTAGTTTTGTTTTAAATGACATGAATTGTATGAAAATTGGAATGGTATGGAATTGATGGTATGTTTTGGAATTCATTGTATCTTTTGGTATGAAATTGATTGTATGGTTTAGGTTCCTCTTCTTTTATCTTTTGGAATGGTATGGAATTGAATGGAATGTTTTGGAATTGATTGGTTCAATGTTTTGCATAATTTTTATGGATATTTGTGTATAAATGAAATGTGTATGAATATATGTTTGAATGATTTTTTCAGGTTATATGAATGTGTAAGACCTTACAATAGACGTCTTCTAAAATTTAAATATTTCCTATAATTTTTTTAGAAATTAGCCATGGCTTTTTGGCATTTAGCCATGGAATTTGGCCATGGCCCTTCACTTTCCACTCTGTTTCAAGGATTTAGCCACGGCTAATAAAGGATTAGCCATGGATTTTGGCCGTGGCCCTTCACTTTTCTCTCTGTTTCAAGGATTTAGCCACGGCCAATAAAAGATTAGCCACGGATTTTGGCCGTGGCCCTTTACTTTTCTCTCTGTTTCAAGGATTTAGCCATGGCCAATAAATGATTAGTCACGGATTTTGGCCGTGGCCCTTCATCACTCAAAAAATTTAGCCACGGCAAAATAAAATTAGCCACTGAATTATACCGTGGCTAATTTTTTTGGAATATAGCCGTGGCTAAATTAAATGGCCGTGGCTAATATTTAGCTATTTCCGTGGCCAAAAATCAGCAGTCACCAGACCTACAGCCACGGCACCTCCCAGCCACGGATTTTGCCATTTAGCCAGTAAACTTGGCCGTGGCTGTTTTCCTGTTTTCTTGTACTGTTACTTTTTGTCTGAACTCCATGTCACACTCTTGAATTTGCTTTCATCATTCCTTTTTTTAAGGGTTATACTTCCCTTCCTTCAAATGACGGCTAACAAAAATCTTCTCTTCCTCCCATGTCAGGTATGTGTGCGATCTTCTTTGCTTTTATGAAATTTTTATTTCTCTCTTACTCCGATGATGTTCACTGACGGATGTACTTAATTAATATCAAATATTACATGAAGAAGCATGAGTACACACATCGAACTTTATCATCTACGTCTCTTCTTTACTATAAATATCTACACCTTGCTCAAACTTTTACAATGTTTGAACAGTTGTAAATATAAGGAATTGTCTGACAGTTATAAAAATCTTAGTTTTATTCATTAGATATTAGAATATATTGCATGCAGAGTCTGAACTAGCGCACTGAACAACAACGCACCTGAAGTTCGCCCTAAATAATTATTGCAATTCAGAAAGACCATCAAGACTTCATAACTATAAATAAAAGAGTACTTAACATTTATATTGGATCATCACTCTCACTTTATTTGAATAACGTACTACAATCGATCTATTTAATTATCATGTTGAAATATATATTTGTAGTCCTTATAGTCGAGTTCCAAATCATCCCTCCACCATTGCCTGAGTGCATGAGAATAATTGTCAAGCTTACTAGTATTTGTAATCAAACGTCCCGACGGCAACAAATTGGTTGAGTGATTGTCGACTTTCCAAGGAAACCTATAGAGATTTCGTTTCCCATTGGTGAATATGATACCTGGCTTCATAAGTTTGATTTTTTATTTATTTTCGAAGTAACCTATGAATCCATTGCATATCAAATCATTTGGATTAACAAAAAGGTGTGGAATCCATTCTTGTATATTTTTGAAGTCATTACTATCATCCTCCGCTTTCGTCATCAGTGGTCTAAATAATACACCTGCAATGTTTCTAATGCCCGTAATTACAAAATTAGGCATTCGGAGAATCTTAAAATAAGGTATTTGGAGATTATTTATGTCCTCATTATATTTAGTGAATGGAGGATTGAATAGGAACAATTTCAAGTAGATTCCATTTGTTTCTGCAATGCTCAGACTGACGTAAGTGGCAATCGTAGCACCTAAAGAATGTCCGGCCAACCAGATTTTGTGCCTATTTTCCATCTTTTGATCAATTAACACATCTTTGACCGTTTCGGTTGATGTAGATACGCGATTACAACAAGAAAGTCTCTCAAACAACATTCGCAAATCGTGCCAAATATCATGAGAATCATCTGTGCCTCTTAATGCAATGACATATGCAGGTGTTTCTTCTAGAGACAAGTGACCATTATTTGTTTTGGCCTTCGAATCATCGAATTTGAAAATGACTCCATGGACCTTAGATATATGCATGAGGTCCATGTGGATTTCGAAATTGAAGGATTCATACCATAGTTGTGCTAGCTTTTGCTCTTTGCTTCGAACATAGACAGCCTTTACCAGACAAGCCATTACGATTCTTCGATGGTCATCATTTTTCCTAGAGAAACAAAAAACAACAAATTTAGGAATTAATTCAATATCTTCACATGATTTATTTGACAAGAAATATAGGAACCAAGAGAGTGAAGAGAGACAGGTAAATATTAGTCAATATAAAAAACATTTACCAATCAATTGCACGAAAATATCAAGATTTATCGAACATATCAAGATGTTCAGTTGCCATGGATCCTATTTTTTGCACGATAGATGAGTGATTTTAAACACCTATCTATCGTACAAGGATATATAATATATAGCATTTTTACTTAACCATTTAAGACCATTTCCAATTTTGAATTTTCGAGCATGACCAAGCATTTCAATGACTTAGTTATGTGACTATCGACTTTCCAAGAAAACTTCAACTGATTTATTTTCTAATAACTTTTCTCAACTCAACAGTCTAAATCAGAATATATCTATTGCAATTCCTATGGACAGAAATTCAAAACCTTCTCACGTCACATCTCTTTTTCCACTCGGTTTCATTTGTCGAAGATTGAAATTATTGATTTAATCATTTACACTTATTAATTGATTTAGTCATACAATTATCCAGTGACTATTGTCCATAACAATTGTAGATGAGATTTTTGATATTTTGATATTCCTTAATAATTCCAAAAATATATAATCTAAAAAATTACAACCAAGATCGATGTTGTTAAGATAAGAACGTTATTCTAATTTATTATTGTAGTTACATTCACTCACTTTATTTGTACTTACATGAATAC
>LFYR01001613.1:38792-50343 GCA_001185155.1 Zostera marina | reverse complement strand
TACTGGTGATACAGTATCCCGAACACGGTCACAACCTACCAGCAACTAGAAGTCCGGGTAGCCTAAGATGAATTAAGGTATCTATTCTAGGGTTGGGGAGGTCCCAGGTCGAATCCTATGAAGATCGACTTTCCTGAGGATCGACTTCCCTGGGATCGACTTTTGGATAAAGTCGATCACCAGGAAAGTCGACCCCCAGAAAGTCGATCTCTGGAAGTCGATCCTGGGACCCAATCTGATCAGTTAGGCAGTTAGGCGGTTACTGCCCAAATGACCAGATTACCCCCATAAGAATCCCTATAAATAGAGGGCACCCCCCACTCATTAAAGGTAAGTCATTTGGAGAAGAAGAATTTCTAGCGAAGCAGAGCTCTGCACACTTGAGTTCCGGTCCGGTTTCCCGCGGAGTTCCCCGCTTGGCGCTTGCTTGCGCGTCTTGGAGTACTGGTCGGGTTTCACCCCCATCATTTAGATATTCATTAATTACGAAACAGTCAATGTACGTTATCTTATCATCATTAATTTGCTATCTAATTACAAAGTTGTCATTAATTACATTGTATCAATTGTATTTCGACATTAATTACGAAACAGTCAATGTACGATATCGTATCATCTTTATTGTTTCCTATCTATTCTTTCCTGTTTCGTAATGTAGTCTATCTGTTATTTGATACGCTCCACATTAATTATACATTATCTTCTTACATATTTGTTCTATTCTTCCTATGACTCTGTTTCTAAATTAATCTACGTACTGTTTATTTTTTTTCACCATGAGCCAACAACTAATTAGACACTTACAAATTATAACAATTTACTACATATTATCAAATTCTTCGGCCCTACATACTTTCATCTTATTTTGATTCAGTCTTCCACTGGAAATCATTACACACAATCAATGTATGTATCTCATCTCTTCTTTGTTCGCTCTCTCTTGTTACTCTTGTTCGTTTTGTAGTTTTTCACTTGTTCAACATGAATTACAATTTTTGTTCAATATATTTCTAATTTCGGTTTTCTTTATCTTACTAATGTAGTTCTAAAATAAGTCTTCACAAAGAATTTTGATAGTTATAAGCTAATTTGTAATGGTACCTTGGGTTATGATAAATGTCAAAAACCTTTTTTGTTAATATAGCATTAATTAGCTACATCAACAAAAGATTGAGGAGTGAGGTTCGGCCATAATGGACTGAAAATAACATGTTATTTTTAAATTGAGAAGCTCTTCGAATACCCAATCTTAGTTCCCCATTCAGACTCCTAAAATAAAGAATATAAGTAAAATATATGACAAATAAAAGGATCCTAATTGACCTGCAAACAACAAGCTATGACCAGATAGTCCAGTTTACCTAAGAAATAGAACAGCATCTCCTGAGATAAGTTTTTTCTTGTTTACAAATGCATTCCATCATGTTGTAAGCGAATGCCGGCGAGGTTGTCCTATAAATATTTGCAACAACTATTTAGGATCATGATGTAATTTGAATTCTTAGTAAAATAATTATAAAATTGGATAACCAAAAAAAAATCCCTAGTCACAATTATTATAAAATTGGATACCTTCGTAATCCCTGGTCCCAATCCACGCACTCGCCATAGTTAGTCTGATACCGTACTCATTCGAAACCATTGGATGATGCAGTCCAGAAGATACCGTAGATTTCCAGCTATAAAGAATGGCAACAAAAGGTAGACAGAAAATCCATTTATGCAAATTACTTGTGTAAAAATCAACACCGATATCCTTCACGTGTATCTCTACACTCCCCATGGCATAAGCAGCATCCACAAATACCTGATCCATGCCTTCCTCCATGCATGTGATGGTCAGTTCCTTCACCGTTACCAGAGGAAGGTAAGGAGATCGCATTTTGCAAGCACCGACATGGTTGGTCTGCCAACAGGATGATTAAAATATTTCTAAGGTGTTTAATTATAAAATTTTACAATAATGATATTTTTTGATGTTGTTTCAATAAAATTCACTACTACTTTGTTCTTTGCACTACAAAAAACCAGCGCAGTTCTGGCGGCAAATTCCGGCGGTCAGGCCGCCGGTATAATGGTTCCTGGCGGCCAAGCCAACGAGATTCCATCGCCGGAGTTGATGTCGCCGGAATGTTGAAATACCGGCGGCCAAGCCGTCGGCAAAAAATTTTGGATTCCGATTTTAATAGAAATTGTCCCGGCGGCTTAGTCGCCGACATTTTTTTTTGAAAATTATATCCCTGGCCGCCGGCTGTTAATATCGGAAAATAATTTTCCGGCGGCCTGGCCGCTGGTCAATATTTCCCGGCAGAAAAAAAAAATTTCCCGGGAAGAAATTTCTGGCGGCCTAGCCGTTGGTTCACTTTTGAAAAAAAAAAAAAATTGAAATTAATATGAAATTGAAAATAAAATTAAAAATGAAATTGATATTGATATTGAAATTGAAATTGAATTTGAAGTTTAATAATTAATGTAGAACAAAAATTAACTTCGACAATCACTAATTTAACTTCTTTTTTTCGCTCTTTTTTTTTTTTTAGTTCCGACCACCTTTCGTAACGCCTCTTTCGTGAATATTATCGATCTTCCTCCGCGCGGTTGTGAAGTGGTGTGCTCCTCTTGTGGCGCAGTTTGTAGAGGCGTCGTAGTTTCTTGCGTTGGTAGTTGAGTAGGCGGTGCGGCGGCTCTAGAAGATGACGCTCCAGGAGTATAAATGTTCTGCGCTGCATCGTTGTTGAAGATTGGCGGAAACTCCGGTAAGCGCAAGTTCGGATTTTGAGCGATTATTGTGGAGTTGTATTGTTGGAAAAACGCCATTTGACGAGCCATAAACTCTTCATTCTGACGAGCCATCGCCTCATTCTGACGAGCCATCGCTCTCTCGACAGCCTCGTTGACCTTATCTTGAACCTCTACTTCGGTCATTGCATCTTTTCCTTTGTCCATGCAGAATTTCCCCACATTCATCCGATGCGTTGTCTTTTTGCTCAATGAGGAACCAGTTGTTCCTAATATTCTTGATTTCTTCGAGCTTCGACCGATAAATTTGGTTATAGCAAATTGGATTAGAGTCTAATGAAAAAGAAAACATGATAATAATTAATGTAAATATAACTATTGAATTGTATTGGAAAAAATATGAAATAATTACCGTGTCAGTCATATTTTCTTGTTGAGCCATATTTTTGGCTTCTTCACTGTCTATCCATTTAACCGCTTTATCCTTAAAAAACAAATGAAAGTAGTCAAACAAATAGTAATTAACTGTAATTATAAATATAAAAGATTACGTACCACTCGTTCGTCTTTTGGATAAGCTGTCTTTATATTGAGTTTCCAAGTTTCAATATCATTTAATCCCTTTTGTTCCTGTAATATTAAAATTAGGAAAATAAAGAAAAAATAAAAAAGAACTTGAAAGTAAATATGAAATTAAATAATTTACTTACAGCTTCGTAATTTCTTTGTGCCAGACTCTTCGAACCTAAACTGTGTGGTGTTTGTTTAGCCCGATTGCCTTTGTTAATTTCAGAAATTTCCTATATTAAGTTTAAAAAAAAAATTAAGTTAAAAAAAATAAAATAATTAAGTTATTAATTGTAATTAAAAAGAAGAAATTCATTAATACGTACTAATCCCCTCGGTGATCTTCTCTCGATCAGCTTTTTTAGAAATTGTTCTTTGATGATGTAGTCGGGCAATGTTCTCATAACCTCTTCGACTGTTAGATCTTTGTTATTATATTTATCCAATAAAGAGTTATAAGCGCTTCTCCATAATTTGTTTAACCTTTCATTGACACGTCGATAACCAAAGGTTGACCCGCTGTAATCAAATTCTCTCTGTTCGATAAATAATTATAACATTAATTAATAATTAACTATAAAATCTATAATAATAATTAAATATTAATTAATAAACCTGTATCGTTGCCATCGCCTCATCTATGTTTTCCTGTCTTGTTCAAACCACGGTACGTCCATTGGTAGTAGTTTGAAATCGTTCGCGATCATTGCGCATTTCTTGTTTAGTTTTTTTGCTACGCTATCATGGACAATTTGATCATTTTTGAATTTTATTACAAACTGTTGTCCTTGTGATGGATGATATTCAGCATGATCTTTGTTTTGTTCTCTTGTTTTTTTCTTCGTTTGATCACCATCGCACCCAGCCATGTTCATCTCATGTAGATTCGGATGATCATAATCTTGTTCATCAGTTGAATGATCACTCTGATCGGGAGTCGTGACGACTATGAAAACCGATATAACGAATGCTACTAGTAACCAATACATCTAAAAAAAATAAAGATAATCTAATTAATCGAAAGATAATTAATTAAATAAGGATAATAATTATTTAAATTTAATTAAATAATTATTTATTTAATTATTAATTAAATAAATAAATGATTTTAATTTTCAAATAATTGTTTTCAACATTGGATTTTAAATCAAGTTCTCAATATAAAAACTGATTAATGGAATTTCCAATATTTTCTTAATTAATAATTAATTAATTATTAATTATTCAACAATTATTTAAAAATTAACTAACAATCACACTTATAGAAAATCTGATTGTTACTTTTTGTAATTATTAATTAATTAAATAATTATTTAAATTTAATCAAATAATTATTTATTTAATTATTAATTAAATAAATGATTTTAATTTTTAAATAATTATTTTCAACATTGGATTTTAAATCAAGTTCTTAATATAAAAACTGATTAATGGATTTTCCAATATTTTCTTAATTAATTAATAATTATTTAATAATTGTTAATTAATTATTCAATAATTATTTAAAAATTAACTAACAATCACAATTAGAGAAAATCTGATTGTTAATTATTTTAATTATTAATTAAATAATTAATTAAATGATTATTTAATTCATTATTAATTAAATAAATAAATGACTTTCATTTTTAAATCATTGTTTTAAACATTAAATTTCAAGTCAAGTTCTAATAATTGTTTTAAAAATGTGATTTTCATATTTAGATAATTTAATTAATAAATAATTACTAAACATTTATTCAAAACTTATTAAAAATCACATTTATAGAAAATAATTACTAAACATTTATTTAAATAATTATTTCATTTATTTAAATTTAAATTTCATTTCAACTCATGAATTCTTTTTAAATCATGCATTTTAATTCATTTCATTTCATGACATTTCATTTTATAGAATTCATTTCAAAAAATTTGCATTCATTTTCAATTCACATAATTTAAGAACATGCATTTCATTTTACTATTACTTAGCATGCAAATTAGATTAACTAATTTCTAACTAACATGCAAATTAGATTAACTAATTAGATTAAAAAAATTTAAATGAATAAATATTATTACATTGATCCGCAAAGCTTCTAAACTAACACCAGCGGCCTTCAAATCACAAATTTGTAAATCCGCAAAACAAACTTTCAACCTAAAATAAACAAACACTAAATTAAAATGAATTAAACCTAAATAACATAAATCATGTACACTTAATTATTCAATAACACTTCAATAACATAAATCATGTACACTAAATAACATAAATCATTCATTATTCAATAACACTCAATAGTAACAAATAACAATAACACATACATAAATAACAATACACTTAAAATAAAATTCAGTAAGATTGACTGGAAATCTATTTTTATTTTAAATCATACACACATGACACATGATAATTAAAATGAAATCGAGACGGCAAGTGGTCCATCCGTCTCATTCCGATCGATAATCAATCTATCAATCGATAAACAATAACCGGTCAAAATCCAACAAGAAATAAATTAAAAGAAAAAAAATTGAATTTTTAATCGGATTTCGTATCCTTATCTATTTATCGATATATTAAATATATTAATTCCAGTGTCTTATTCCAACTTCTGCAATGGATGATGGATCCCAACAAGGGAAGCAAAAAAACAAACACGAATAAATTTAGAACAAACAAACAATAATAAAAACAATTTAGAAATCAGAAGTTGTATTTAATTACGGGATTGGATTTCATTTCACACACAAGATCGATCGAGCATGCAGTGCGAAATCGAGCATGAATTTATTATTTAGATGGATCCAGCCAAAACAGGATCTTTCTAAATTTACAGTGCGAAATCGATATACAGATGACAACAACTCATGCAGAACAGCAATCAAAGCACATCACTGCATGAACGTTCAATCTATCTCTCTATCTATTTAGATAAAGATGCCCCTCCGATCCAAGTGTCAACAGATGCCCATCTTTTTTTCTTTTTTTTTTAAGTTACTGAATTTTAAGTTAAGTTACTTAAAAACTTGATAACCCCTAAATCAAAACCACTAAATCAAAACCCCTAAAACAAAACCCCAAAATCAAACCCCCAATATCAAAAACCCCAAAATCAAACCCCCAATATCAAAAACTCCAAAATCAAACCCCCAAAATCAACCTAACATCTAACCCCAATATATAAACCAACAAATACATACATATATAGACAATGTAGAAGAATAGGAAAAGATGATAAAAATTATAAAATGGAGAAGATGAAGAAGAAAATGAAGTTGAAGATCAAGAAGGGGAGAAAACTACCTTGGGGAGGAATGGCCGGAGTGCCCTTGGCGAGAAGTTTCGACACCTTGGGAGAAGTTTGGAGAAGTTTGGAGAAGTTTGGAGAAGTTTGGAGAAGTTTGGAGAAGTTGGGAGGAGTTTGGAGAAGTGGGGAGACGGTTGGGAGAAATGAGAAAAGTCTGGAATTTTTATTTATATAAAAAATTTCCGGCGGCCAGTCCGTCGGGAAACACTTAAGTTCGAGTTGACTAAATTTGACTGTACGGGGGACCACGGCGGCGCAAGTTGTAATTTTAGGGTTTCCAAAAAATCCTGGCGGCCAGGCCGCCGGCTACTGAAAAAAATAAGCGGGAAAAAGTATCCAGCGGCCAAGCCGCCAGCTATTTTTCTCCCGACCGTTGAGGGTTTTAGTATGCCGGCGGCCAGGCCGCCGGATCACTTCTTCCCGACCGTTGGGGAAATTGGAGCTGACGGCCAGGCCGCCGGATCACATCTTCCCGACCGTTGGTGAAATTGAAGCTGGCGGCCAGGCCGCTGGCATTTTTTACAAAAAAATATTTTGTCGGCCTGGCCGCCAGAAAATTTCTCTCATTTACGAGGGAAAATTATGCAGGCGGACAAGTGTAACCTTCCGTCGGCCTGGCCGCCGCCGGGAGATGGGCGCCAGAACTGCGCTGGTTTTTTGTAGTGTTGATGAAGGTTTTTTTCACGGGGAGCTTTGTCAGCTTATTCATAATGTATGTAATTTTAGCTCATCTCGCCGGTATCTTCTCTGTCTCTAACGGTGGTCTTGATTTTATCGAAGTATTATACCCTATTTTCAGGTTCAGTAAATGAATTGTTTTGGTACGATGAATTGTTGAGTTATGTAACAACAATATTAGTTTTGTGAGAAAATAATGGTATTTCGACATATGATTTTTGAAGACGGCGAATTGTAGAATAAAGAAACAATGACTTCATAAGTAAAGGTGAAGTGAGTTGCCTAAATAAAGAACAACGATTTTACAACATTTCAGCAACATTGGTTGAAATCATTTGAGGAACAACAGTTTCAGGTAATTCTCACTACAAGAAAAGAGGTCTACAACGACGATTTTGGATCGTCGTTAAATTACAAGAAGGATTTTGAAGAAAACCCGCGATATTAGCGACGATATATTCATATCATCGTTAATTAGCGATTATCTTTTTTTAGCGCTGATTATCTTTTTTTTTGTTTAATTAGCGATGATATGTTGATAATCGTCGTTAGATATAACATTTAGCGACGATTTAAAATTTATCATCGCTAATAATGCGAACCTATTTATAAAATTTTAAAAGAATAAGGTATTATTTATAAATTTCCCAAAAGTAATGTTATTTCCCCCCCCCCCAAATCGATTTCCCCCCAAAACCCCCAAAACCCAATTTATTAAATTACCCAATTAAATTCCCAAATTTCCCCAAATACTTCCCCTAAACCTAAACCCTCCATTTACCCTAAATTTTTCCCAAATGTCCCCAAATCCTTCTCGCCGGATTTGCTCTCCTTCTCGCCGGATTTTTCTCAACTCTCCTTCTCGCCAGATTTTTCGCCGGAGGTAATGTTCTTCAATCGTTCATTTCTTAATCGTTCATTTCAATCGTTCATTTCAATCTACCAAGTATTATTGATTATTGTGTCAACTTCTTGTTTCCTTCCGAATAATCTAATTTCTTCAATCCACCAAGTATTACACACCAAGTGTCAACTTCTTGTTTCCTTCCGAATAATCTAATTTCTTCAATCCACCAAGTATTACACACCAAGTTTCTTCAATCCTTCATTTCTTCCGAATATTGTTTGTGGGACAATATCATTCCCACAAACATTAACAAGAGAGAAATTCAACTCTTTTCCGATCCGAATAATCTGATTGCAGTTCTCAACTTTTCTGAATGGCATTTTTATTGGAGGCTTTGAAGCGTGCTTCCAAATCACTGATCCTGGATATACTTTATGAAGTACTTCGAGAAGTACCCATCTGCTCACATTAAATATGATATTAGATTGCCACCTCTTGTCATTTCCAACCATCTGAATTTCTGATTGTTAAATTATAAATTATTTACCCATTTCTAACGTCTTCGAAGACATTATTGACGTATGATTCAATCCCAAGACTGTTGATCCATAGTCTAAATACTTTCTCTTCTCTTATTGTCAATATATCATCTGAGGTTGTTTGCTCATATGCTTTCTTTTTGTCTTCTGTGGGTGCTGATAGACCATTCCTGTCAAAAAAATATGCACACCATATCATTAGATTAACAGTAATAAATTATTTGTTCATTATCATTTAGACATCACCATCACCATCATTAGATATCTATATGCATTTCTTAATTTCAATCAATTAAATTTAAAAGGAAATGTATTATCAATATATAAAACTATAAAAAGGAATGAATACAAAATTTTCTAGAAAAAAGCAAGGATCTGCTAACTTTAAATATTTTATAAACTGAAAATATCTCTCTAAAAAAATATAAAACATATAACCAATGTAAGGAAGTATACCCCACAAAACATCGTGTTTTTTATCCATCTATCCATAATCCATCCATCTTGTATTAGAGTAGACAATCCCATCATTCACATGTATTAAGATTCTAAATAACAAATGGTATCACAGAAAATCATATTCTCATTAAATTGGTTTCGTCTTCTTATTAGTTCAAGTTTAATTTTATTTTTTTGTTTCGTCTTTTTGTTTTCAGATGTTATCTCTACATTCTCAAATTTACGCCGGACTGCATATCTTCATCTCCTCATCTATTGTCGGCGACTTTCATAGGTATTTTTCTTTCTTTTTTAAAAATCCAAATAAATATAATGTGAATATAATAAATAAAATGCAACCCATGAATCCCGGCCCCATGAAAATCTTTTAAAAATGCAAGGCATGTAATAAATAAAATGATGGAACAACGGTTAATTGACAATATACATGTGAGTTTAATAAATGTTTTTAAATTAATTTTTAAATTTATTAATTTTTGAATATCTTCATTTATTTTCAGGCTAATGCTACAAGCAACGACCCGAATCGTCCATCATCGAGTAATGTTCCTGTTTCTTCTCAGTTGAACCAACTTATTCCATTATCGAGAAATTATTGGGAAGAAGATACTACTTTGAATTCGACACCTCGACCAAAAGGTAAGACTTTAGATATTTCCAATATTGTTCAACAAAAAAAATTGTAAAACACTTACCTCTATTGTAATTGAAACACTTAACTCTATTGTAATTGTAATTGTAATCTCTATTATAACTCTATTAACTCTAATAAACACTTAATCTAATTTGTGATTCATTTGTGATTAAATATGTGAAATTTGTATGATTGAATGTATGTGATTGGTGTGATCGATTGAATGTATGAGATTGGTGTGAATTGAATTGTATTTGCAGGTATTGAATTGTATTTAGGGTTGAATTGTATTTGCATGTATTTACAGGTGTGATTGAATAGTAAGGCTCTAAATGAGCACCCATATAAATAAAACATTTTTTTTATTGTATTATATTTTAGCGACGATTTAGCGACGATAAGTTGAAACAGGGAAAATTAAAATTTAACAAAAGCGACGATTTAGCGACGATAAGTTGAAATAGGGAAAATTAAAATTTAACAAAAGCGACGATTTAGCGACGATAAGTTGAGACAGGGAATATTAAAATTTATTGAGAGCGACGATTTAGCGACGATATGGCGATGATCTTTTTCAAATATTAGCGACGATTCAGCGATGATGCTATTTTTTGGCGTCAAAAAATAGCGCGCGTGTGGGATCGTCGCTGATAATTATCGACGATATCCAACATCGTCGCTAAATTTTTAGCGAGGCTACCTACAGCGAAGCTTTAGCGACGATCAATAATCGTCGCTAAAACCAATTTAGCGACGATTTTTGACTTTCAGCGACGATTTCTGATCGTCGCTGAAACGCAGGAATCTTGTAGTGTTTCTCAACTCTCTTTAGAAATTTATTTCTTTGTCGTCGAAATGAATGATGTTTGGGAAGAAATCGACGGTGACAATCGAAAAAACAAGGTTTTCCACTATTTGTCAAATAAAATGATTTAGTCTTTTCCATACAATATGGACATGATAACTTCCCATGTGTACTCCAACCAGACAACATTGCATAGGCTGGAAAATCAGAAATAGTCCATAAAAGTGATGCTCTCATTGTAAAATTTGACTTACTAAAGGCATCGTACGTCTCGATACCTTCAATCCATAGTAGTTTAAGCTCATCAATCAATGGTTCCAAATAAACGTCAATTTCTTTTTTTGGACCTTTAGGACCGGGAATCAACATAGTTAAGAACATAAATTGTTGTTTGTTACACATCCACGGAGGAAGGTTGTACGGTGTGACGATCACTGGCCATAAAGAGTATTGTGATGAAGAATGACCAAAAGGATTGAATCCATCTGTAGAAAGACCAAGCCTCACATTTCGACCATCAGATGCAAATCTAGGATGAATACTATCAAAATGCTTCCAAGCTTTGCCATCAGACGGATGTCGTAACTCATTAGGGACCTCTTGACGTCGTGTATTGTGCCATACCATTTCTTTCGCAATCCTTGAACAATGGTATAGTCGTTGTAGTCGAGGGATCAAAGGAAAGTAACGAAGAATTTTAACGGAAATATCACGACCACCGCTTGTCCGTGTCTTAAACCTTGGTTCACGGCATGCATGTCGGACATTCAGTTAACTCTTTATATTCTTTTCGATACAATATACAATTGTTCGTGCATGCATCTATTTTTTCATGTTTCAAACCAAGGTTTTTCAATTTTTGTTTAGCCTTATAAAACGTATCTGGAAGCTTGTTAGGTTTTGGTATGATTTTCTGAATAGTTTTCATCAAGGTATCGTAGCCTTCCACAGATAGTCCATAGGTTGATTTAAGATACATTAATTCTG
>LFYR01001613.1:7246-26079 GCA_001185155.1 Zostera marina | reverse complement strand
CAATCTGTAGTGAGGTAGATTGGGTATAGAAGCTCCTGGTATGAAGTCAATTCTGTGGTCTAGGTCCCTGATTGGTGGAAGATCTGATGCTTTCTCACGGGTTATTGCTGGAAATTCACTTAGAATTTTTTTTACACAATGTGGAACTGATCCAGAATTTTCCTCAGTTCTCTCCTTAGAAATTAGTGCAAATCCTTGTAGTTCAGTCCTTAATTCTTTTTCAAAGAATTTATGAGACTGGATTAGCAAATTGGGCTTTTCCTGGGCTGTTTCTGAATTTGGAGGAAGAGGTAGTAAGGCTACTCTTTTATCATTTACTTTGATAATATACTGATTCAGACGCCCTCTATGATTTGCATCTACATCAAACTGCCACGGTCTCCCTAGAAGTACATGGGTTGCATCCATGTCAACTATGTCACAATCTACCACCCCTTTATAATTTTTTCCAATTGATAATGGTTCTTTGCAGTAATATTTTACCTCTACTTGGTCCTCACTTTTGATCCAGCCCACTGTATACGGGTGGGGGTGGTTTTCAAATTTCAGTCCCAACTTCTTTGCTGCTTTTTCTGCGATGAGGTTGTCAGTGCTTCCATTATCGATAATTATCTTGCAAACTTTCCCAAGGATGATTCCCTTTGTCTTAAACAGATTTGACCTCTGAGTTAGGTCAGCAACAGGATGAACACTGCATGTCTTATGTATTAGACATGACAGGCTTGGTCCCTCATCTGGCTAATCCTCCTCTTCAGGTTCAGAATCTGATTGGGCTGTTTCTAGCTCTTCATTTGGTCCCCTATTTTCAAATATTCTGACTTGTCCCCTCTTTGGACATGTATTTGATTTATGTCCAAACTCTTGACATCTATAGCATTTAATTCTTGCCATTTGTTGCAATTTCTTTTCCTTTTGGGGTAGGCAAGATTCCTTTCTCTTTATCAGATGCTGTTTTGCTAGAGGAACTCCCAAAATTGGAATTATAAGAACTATAAAATTTGCTAGAATGTTGCTCTAGCCTTTCAGCCAAATTAATTGCACTCGATAGGCTGTACTGAGGGTTGACAGCCATTTTATACTGCAATTTCTCTTTCAGTCCACTCACAAATCTAGTGGCTAATTGCTCTTCAGACTCTTCAAGTTGTGTTCTGGCCGATAATCTGTGGAATTCATTCGCGTATTCAGATACTGATCTGTTGCCTTGTTTACACTGTTGGTACTGAATGAAAAGTGTGCTCTCATAATCTGTTGGCAAAAACCTTTGTCTCATCAGTTTCCTCATTTTATCCCATGTTCTCACTTTTTTTTTGGTGTTTTGCCCTTAGATATACTGTTTGATCCCACCAGCTTTGTGCTGTCTCTTTTAATCTTAGAGCCACTAACTTCACTTTCCTTGACTCGGGGGTGTTCATATAATCAAAATATTTTTCCACCTCCGAAATCCAATCCAAAAATGTTTCAATATGCATTTGGCCATTGAATTGGGGAAGATCTATCTTCATGCGATAGTTATTGTAGTCATCCCCATGATTATTTTCATATTGATCCACAACACCAGCTCTGTCTTGTTGATAATTTCTGTTATTTCTCTGAAAATATCTCTGGTCATTCCTCCTCCTATACTGCCTAAATTCAGACTGAAACAGGTCTGGATCAGCTTTATCTGACGAATCTGAATCTAGTTGTTGCTGCTGATTCCGATTTGGTTGCTGCTGGCGATCAGGTAGTTCTTGCCTTGGCGGTACTGGAGGTTGCTGAATAGCTGGTCTGTGCAGTTCATTTACTGCCACTGTTAGGTCTGCCAATGCTTGCACCAGTCGATCAAACTCCTGCCTGGAAACATTCTGTTCTGCCATATCCGTCCAGAGAAGAAGAAGAAAAATACCGCAAATCCGTCCAGAGAAGAAACCGCAAATCCGTCCAGGAATGAGTCGCAAATCCTAGTCTGATACCACTTAATATAGAACAGGACTGTTCTATGGAGAGATGAAAAAAGATCGGAAACTTCTTGTAAAAAGGGATTTAGATCTGGAATTTCCAAGGATTCCACCAAGGTTCAATTCTGATCGGGAATAACAAATAGAAAAAAACGGAAATAGGAAGATAGAAAGGTAGGGAAAACGAGAGAGAGAAATAATACCTTCACAATAATAAAAAAAAAACTAACTCCTCCTTTGGGTCCACTTGGTCTTTTATACTCACATTGTGTGTAGTGGACAACCTTCACAATGTGAGTTAATTGGCTTCAAAGGTGAAGCACAATGGCTCGAGCCAAGCTTGAGCCTGTTCAGGGGTGTGCTCATCTAATTGAGGCCCTCTGTTAATACTTCCAATATTAGGGGTAAAAAGGTCATTTGCAGAATTATACAAAGAACTAAGATGCTCTGCGTCATCTCTCAACGATTCTCTTAAAACGCAAGAGAAGTATAACCAGCTGGATACCAAGCATACGGCTACTCTTAAAGAGTTGCATCATCTGAGGGGTGCTAATGTTAGGTGCAAAAACTTCGAAGATATTGTTATCCCTAAAAAGGATAAAACTATTAGCGCCAAGCAAAAAGAGATTGATGAGTATGTTCAGCAAATCCTGGACTTCCGCAAGGAACATGATGCTAGTCGTGCTGCTAAGGGTGCACTGAGGAAGGAAGTTGAAGATGTGAAGATTCAACTTGAAGCGGAGATTGGCAGTGTTGTGTCAAAACAGGCCACTATTCAAGAATTCGAAGCGAATCTCTCACAATCTGAAACGAAGTCGAAAGAATTGACTGATAAACCCTCTCGCTCTGGAGGAGAATTGGAGAAAGTCAAAAGGGATCTCTTCGCTTTTTCAGAAAAAGTAAAAGACTTGGAGTTTGAGAATAACGATCAATCTGACCAACTCCAAGAGATTAATTTCTTCGGACCATCCGTGTTCCCCACCTTGCCTGTGGATTTCATTTCTGTTATTTTAACATGGATGGATGAGCACCCTGAGGAGCAGCTAAAGCAGAAGGGAATCCTTGATAAGCTAAAGAGTGATGCCAAGAAGGACTAAATTACGCTCCTAGATATTTTGTAATTTTTTGCGATAACTTTGTAATCTTTTTGACGATTAATGAATTATTTTTGTTTTTCTAGTTAATTATCCGTATAAGTTATTTTTAAATTGTAATCTAGACTCGAAACTAGATTCACAAGTCGTAACTTAGACTCTGCTAAGTTAGATTCTGCTAACCCTCGCTTAGCCACTCTGGACGTAAGTTTGGTCGTACGAGTCGTAGTTCAGTTGTTAGTTAAATTCGCAAATAACCTATATTTCAAACTAACTTAGAATTGTAAAAAATAATTTACATGGTAAGTCGAGATAAGACGCAAAAACTATCGCGGATATTTGGATCCTTATGGTTAGGTTAACAAATATTTGTTGAGTTCTAATTTGCGCGCGTGGGTCGCAAATTGGAATCGCAATGTAAACTTACTTGTCGTAAATTAGATATAAATATTTAGAATCTTTGAGTTAGATTCGTAAATATTCTTTAGCTACCTAACTTAGACTGTGACTATGGATTTGAACCCTAATGCGTAGTCCAACTCCGGTCGTAGCGACGGAGCGACTTCTAATCCTCATCGAGGCCATAGCGACAAAATGGGATCGGATCGTTAAGGCCGCAACGACAAAATGATCCTTGATCTATTGAGACCATAACGACAAAATAGATTTCGGAGTTAGGGTATCTCATGGAGTCGTAAGTAGGTAGTGAAAAAAGTGTCAAAAGCATCTTACAATCCCTAATGATCGTATCGTGCCGAATTAAGAATACTTTTGATTGACTTTCAGAAGAAGAAAATTTACAAAATAAATATTAACTATTCTATTTTGCAAATTATCTATAACTTAACATACATACTAAGAAAGGCGAATAAAATAAAAAATGCAACAATACTAAACGTAATATTGTTGCATGTTGTCTGCGTGCCAGGTGTTCGGGATCATTGTCTGCGTGCCAAGTGTTGGGTTAGGTTAAAGGGTATGAGTTCGACGATGAAGTCCGCCACAACTTGCCCTTTGATAGCAGTGGCTGGTCGAAAATCCAAGTCGAATTCATTGAGCTCGATTTCCCATTTGGTTAACCTCCCAGAGATGTCGGGTTTATGAAGTAGACGGCATCGCTCGATTGCCCATTTGGGGGCGCACTCCGCGGAGGGCATCGCTTCTGCTACCATACGGGACGCATTAATGGCCCATTATGGCGCAGGCAAGCGATGAGTAACGGACGTAAATCGGCGATTCAGGTATGGAATGGCCTATTTAGTGGTCAAACTCGGCGAGTTCTAAGGAGCGAGATATGCAGTCTACCATACTGACTATCTCGGCCTCAACTCGCCGATTTGGTAGTCCAATCGCGATTTACGGGTTAACTCGGCGATTTAACGATGATCCTTGTTCCGCACCGTGGGAGCCTTCCGGGGGTCCGGCATATAGCGACGGAACCCAAGTCCTTGTTGAAGGGTATTGTTGGGAGTGACTGACGTAATCAGACATGTCTCACCAGTACTCCCCCCTGAAGAGAGCACAAGAAAAATGCGGATATCACCAGGCAGATTCCGTGCTTCATCAAAGCTTTTCCTCAAGATTGCGCTCATCTATCAGCTTTTGAATCCTGTCGATGTTCTTCAGTTCCACCTTAAGCACCAATGTAATTTGATTGTGACAGTTTGTTTTCCGTAAGGACTCTAATCCAAATCATTTTGTTCGTTCCTGATTTTAATTTCAGGTTGTTCTAGATACATTGTTCGATAGGTTTCAAATTTAGTTTTTTAATACTGTTAATTAGGAATTTACTCTGTCCATTTAATGTGTATTTTTTCTTTCGTATTCTGTTGAACTTCTATTCTTTCTTTCATATCCTTTCACATTCACGATTTGTTTTTTTAAATAATTCAGTAGAAAATTTCAGAATCAATTGGGTATTTTTATATTCAATTCTTGGGAATAAATACAAACATGTCAATCAATTCAATTCTGTTTATTGCATATCTATTTCTTTTATAAGTTATTGCATACAAATAGTTATTTCATTATTGAAATACAAACATAGTTGAAACCATCAATGATATATCTATCATATGCTCTCAACCTCATAGTTGTGAGAAATTTTTATGGGACTGTCATCTGAGATCGATCTCTCTTCGGAACACAACTCAAGGGTCACCATGCGCTCGTACCAATCGATAACGCACTTGTTAACTTCATCTGGATCAAATCGATTAACCAAAGCTATGCCAGCAAGTTTATCAACCAACTTCCACTCTCCTATAAAAATATGAACATCAAACCACCTGATCGTTTAAATTCCATTGTTTGTCTGAAAAGTTTTATTAGAAGAAAGATAATACCATTTGGTCGGAGATCGCCGTCCAAATAATGCTTGCCAAACTCAGGAAAAATTTCATATGTGGATCCATTCACGGCGACAAAACTAACAAAAACATGAGAAGGATTTTGAAGGGTGAACCGTGGATGGATACGTAAACAAGACAACCTGCAATATATACATGATCAATGAATGATTCAACTAAAGGTGAGATAGATATCTGTATAGAATTTGCAAACCTTGACAATCCACGAGAACCAACTCCCACATTGCGTGTGGCGATGGAAGAGTTGATTTCAATAATCTTTGGATTGTCTTTAAGAATCGATATTTGGCGTTGCATAATCAATCCATCGCCAATATCTGCTTCCATGCTCATAGATTCATCTTCGCCTGATTCTGAAATGACCCTCCTACACCAGAATTTGGGGTCATGATCAAATTTTAATTTTTTTCTTCTGTAAGAGAAAATATCTTTCTACAAAAATTGAACAAGACTTACGCAGTGATATTAAATTTTTCTGACTTTCCAACATGGCTCTCAAAGCCATCTCTGAAGCCAGCAGAGTTCTCATAGCCATTAGAGCTCTCTTCAACCCCACTGAATTCCTCATAGCCATCTGAGTAGAATCGACTTCCGATCCATTCAGAACCTTGCATTTGGACAAATGAATGTATTTTTCATTCTTTTTGGTTCTATATCGATATAATGATTATATAGCTACTAGCATAATGAAAATGTGTGATTGAACAACCTGTGGGAGAATGCACCAAATAGTTTATTCGACCCCCTATCCAGGGTATACATTTAAGAATCCATTCACCACTTTGTATCTCCACAGGCGTCCTCGCAAGTTCCGCTCCTTTGTAATCTGCAGCCTCATCAAAATCTGGAATTGGTATAGCTTTCTCTGCATTTATAAGATATCAAGATTGATTATATGATCAAATAGAAGACGTATTCATGAAAATTAAAAATCATCGAGAAGGACATAATCAAGTTGTTAATGGATAAAATATCGATACCTAAGAGGTATTTGTGTTGATTTTCATTTTTCAAGACCAGCTCAGACATATCTTGTTCAGACGGCATAGAAACACAGAGGTCTTCTCCATCTACACCTTGAATTTCAAACTTCATGACAAAAAGAATGTTATTAGGGAGTGATCGTATAGTGATTCAATATGATATCAGGTTATATAGTTTACATACCATGGAAAATTCTCCAAGCAACAATTGCACACATAGGGAACGCTTAGGTCTCTTCCAAGAACCCTCAGTTTTTAACACTTTTACTGTGAATATCGAAGATTTGAGCTCAGCAACATAGTGAGTCAATAGGTAATCCCCATGAGTGAAATCATAACCATCACCGTCATCTTCAAATAAAATGCCTTGTGCTTTTCCTGAAAGATGATACAGATTTCTCAAATAAATTCTACTCGGTTCAAATACGAACTCACACCACAACTTAGTACTTACCATTCTTATCTAAAGCCACCAGCAGTGTGATGGTATCTGTCGGGTTTAACTCACCAACAAACTGAACAGAAGGCCCTGTGGGAATAATTGAACCACCTTGTAGATATAGATTTGGTAAATCCTGATTTTCAAAAGAAGAAAAATAAATTATGATTAGCAATCAAAAAATCTAATTAACTCACTGAGTTAAATTACGAAACCCTTGGAATAGATTAAATTAAAATTTTCATACAGGGTGTGGATCGCCAAAATCAAACGGCATCCAAATGCCTTTTGGTAAATTGTCTGGTACGGATCTCTTATTAGGCGTCGTGCTGATAATAACCATTTCAACGAAAATTAATAATTTAGATGATTAATAAAATGGCAATGCTTTAATTTATTTGTATCCTGAGTTTCAATTGAGTAGTAATACTATACCATATACATATCAAAAGAGGACCCAACAGGAATGAATCCTCAATTTCTCTTAAATTGGGATCTTTCGTATCTACAAAAGAAAAAGAAGATTTTGATCTCAAGAAATTAGTGAGGTGATTTCAGTGTGAATGAAATTATTTCATCAAAACATACCTGTAAAAAATAGTGGTGTAGCAATTAGATCGCCTTTTGTATGGGCCAAATAAAAAAGGGTGTATAGATGAGGCAAAAGGCGATAGCGCCTAGCTAATGCAAGACGGCAAACTTCTTCACACTAAAAATTAATCCACACAAAATAAAACACTTAATATATAGGAACAATAAATTTTAAAATTATAATGAATCATTAGTATGGTTCACAAAAACAAACCTCTTCACCAAAACTCCATGGTTCATGGTCAATAGTTCTATTTTCAGAATGTGCACGACAGAAAGGAAGCATAGCCCCCAAACCCATCCATCTACCATAAAGTTTGGGAGTAGCATGCCCTGCATAACCACCAATATCTGGTCCTGATAATGGTTGTCCACTTAGGCCCTAAATAAATAAATAAACTCTGATTATAGAATTCAATCTCATACAGTGTGTGATACTGTAATTAACTCACCAATTGAAGAACCATAGGTATAGTCATACGGAAATGATCCCAATTTGATTGATTATCACCAGTCAAGTAGCAGCATATCTTTGGCTACCTATAAATCCAGCTCTCGAGAGAACAAAAGGGTGTTTATTCGGTTCAGCCATTTTCATGCCTTCGTAAGTTGCTTTTGCCATAAGAGTACCATATATCTAAAAATATGAAACAAAAATTAGGAGGGAAAATGTGTGAACAATCAAATCAATGTACGTAAAGAAATATATTATCTTGACTCATACATTGTGATATTGAGAATGGTTTTGATGGCCGCCTAATTCGATGTCTCCTCGGTGAATATTGCTCTCTGGCATATTTTTTTGTATATTCTGAAAATGTAAGAAATGAAATATTGAGAATAGAACTCATAACTTTATGTAAACTTTTATTCTCATAAGATCATATAAGTTCTTTTCTAGTGATTTTGAACAAATGAAAATATGAATTTATTTTAATATTACCAGGAAAATGCCTGGTTCATTCATATCGTTCCATATTCCATCAACTCCATTAGAAGCGAAGTCCTTCACCAATTCTGCCCACCACATTCGAGTTTTTTCTTGTGTATAATCAGGGAAGACAGACGGTCCCGGCCATACACACCCTAAAGATCATCAAAATAGAAGTTTTACAAGTAACTTTTGTGATTTAATTAAGATTGCATGTTCACATAAGGATTGAAATGATAACATTCTGATCTATTCTCTATTTTTTTTATAACATTCAATATAACAAATTAAAGAATCATACCAACATAAGTTTCTTTGTCCTTATTTAAAGTCCATACGTCGTTCTCTGTTCCATTCTCATAAACAAAGTATCCAGGTTCATGTTTGATTCCAGGATTAAGCATCCAAATGGCTTTGTAACCAATGGCATGAAGATCGTCTGTTAGACATTTCGGATCGGGGAATTTTTCCTTATCAAATGTGAAGCATCGAAAACCATCCATATAGTCAATGTCCATCCATATAGCATCACAAGGTATACCCTTCTCTCGAAATGTTTCAGCGATCTGCAATTACGATTTGTGTAAATTGTAATTAACTAACTAACTGTAAAAAAATGCATATCTAAATACCAACCTTCCGAACTTTAGCATCGGAATCATAGCTCCAGCGACTTTGATGATAGCCCAAGGACCATTTCGATGGCATGAAGGTAGTCCCTAAAAATAAATAGGACTCAGACAAGTGGGGAAATAGCCAGGATAATAAAACACGTGCTTACCAATTGCATGGGACAGAGAAACCAGAACATCATTAGGAGATTCAAAAGGACCAAATGTGATGACTGGATATGGAGCTAAAGATGCAAATTTTATTTTACATTTTTCCCTGAGGTCTATCTGTTGGAGATATAAAAAAGGAGGGAACATATAAATTACTAGTAGAAAATGACTGGGTTCGATTAAAAGCCGGATCGGAATAGCACAAACCTCGCACTTTGGAATTGTATCAGCAAGAACACCTAATGCCTTTCCATCAGGAAGAACAGCAAGAACCCAAGGGTGTGTCTGGTACAAACTTGTTGTTTCTGAGCCATAACCCCAAGTATCTGTGTTCCATGTGAATATCTAATATCTACAAAAAACATGGTTGGTTTTATGATTTTATGATTTTATTTCTGTGTAGTAGAATAATCGATGTTACTCACACGTTTTCCCGTACGCTCCAAATGCCCACCAACCTCTCCGGTTCCATAGAAAGATGTGCCGTCCGGGAGCTAATGCACATAAACCAACACAACACAATAAATGTGATCAATCGGTAAGTTAAGTTGACAAAAAAAAGTAACTGCTGAATCTCACTCAGATCACCTGAATGTTGACAATTTGCTGCCCATCAATGCATTTGCATACAGGAACATACTGAGGAAGCTGATGTGATGTGATGGTTGTGTCTCTTAGTTTAGACTGAACGAAAGAAAAACTGGGAAATGCTGCTTGTCTATCTTTTGCAGAGCAATCAAATCTGAAAACCCCCTCCTCAAGTATAGGTTCGAAAATCATATCTCCAGATATTTGGATTTCAGCAAAGTCTACAACTCTATCATCCATGGTTTAAGTTTGAATGTTTTGATAATATAAAAAAATCAGGTGAGAATTTCATTATATATATACAGACAAGGAAGGGTTTAGAGGAATAAGTTCCACCGATGTGGGACTATCTTTTAAATAAATATTGAGATTTGACAAATCTCAATAAATGATTAAATGGATCATTTATATTTCTTTGATTAATTACTCTCTTGATCTTATAGATCATACATACATAATAATTAATAAGATCATTGCCTCATTAAATTTAAAATTGGTCATAAAATCCTAAAAAACTCCTGTAAATAAATGTAGAAAATTCCAAGAACCTTAAATGTAGTGTAGGTGAGAGGTGAAGGTCCTCCATGTGCATTTTCAATTTTTTCAATTCATTTTCTGATTGTTTGCTATCTGCTAACTTGATTTTTTGTAAGTTCCTTTTTAAAGTTTTTTACTATTTTGTAATGACTTCCTTTCTATGAACAAAAAAAGATGGATGGAAGTTTATTTAGGAAACTGGAGAAACAAAATATCAAATATATACTTTTCTTCAATTGATCGATTGCTTGAAAAGTTGAGATTCCTCCTTGGATTATTGAGATTTGAATTGTTTATGTTGTTTGTTTTGATTTAATTTAATTTTTAGGTATGTGCACTGGGTTTTTTTTGGTGTCTGCTTTGGATTTTTTCAAGTTCATGGTAATTGGTTCGATTGAATGAGTTTTCTTAGAAAAATACTGAAAAGAGGAGCAAAAGTAAAGATCCCATTGAGTTTTTTACCGCTATCATTAATCCAATAAACTACAACCATTTTTTTTGGAATGGATCCATTGCATTAATACAAAATAACAGAGTAAAACCAGAAAATAACAGGATAAAACCATGTCTTTATCACAAATACAAAATTAAATCTAAATTAGAACTAGAAATAAATAAGTTGGGATTGCGCTTGATTTACGTCATTGTTTATGACGCTAAAAGTCCGTCGGTCTCGATTTGATCGATGATCACCGGAATCAAAGCGTTCCACCTTAGAATGGTTTATATATACACCTTCCTTTCTTTTATGAGATGTTTTAAACTTCGTTGCGTCAAATAGCGTATCAATATCTTGTAGCATCTGTCTCTGTACGATCTCAACCGGTTATGATTTCCCCTCTTTCCATCGCTTGTTGCGCTCCCCCGGCCCATAGGTGTAAGGTGCCATGCAAACGCCACAAGTGATCGTAGTTATCGAACGCCGATTAGCGTTATAAAAACAAAGAAGGTCGTCGACAAAAATAAAATGTGAAACTGATTTCGCACCTCGAGGGTTTTCTATGAGGATTTTGCGATTCCACCTATGAGGGTTTTCTATGCCGGATTTTCATCATTGAAAGATGGATTTTAACCGCCTTTCCTTGGTTATTGGTGACGGATTTTCGTCATCGAAAGATGGGGACAACCGTCCTAATGGGGTTTATAATGGTGGATTTCTAATACCGTATGTTTTTGTTGGACAATCCACGTGTAATGCCGCGTGGAGAGTCAAAGTCAAGATACAATTATAACTGATAGTTAGTTATGACTACTATGAATCATAAGACCTTTGACTTTGCCTTCAATTACCCAGATCTTTTTGCTGATGGCAAAGCCTGAGGATTGGATTAGGAGCTAACTAACGAGAGCTCTGACTTCTGTAAGTTACTCACTCTCTAAGTTTTTTTTTATATATATATTTTTACTAATGTGTGTTTTTTGTAGGCTTCTTATTTGAACCATGCGTGCCTTGGGATGGGATCTCTTAATATAGAACAGGATTGTTCTATGGAGAGATGAAAAAAGAAGATCGGAAACTTCTTGTAAAAAGGGATTTAGATCTGGAATTTCCAAGGATTCCACCAAGGTTCAATTCTGATCGGGAATAGCAAATAGAAAAAAACGGAAATAGGAAGATAGAAAGGTAGGGAAAACGAGAGAGAGAAATAATACCTTCACAATAAATAAATAAAAACTAACTCCTCCTTTGGGTCCACTTGGTCTTTTATACTCACATTGTGTGTAGTGGACAACCTTCACAATGTGAGTTAATTGGCTTCAAAGGTGAAGCACAATGGCTTGAGCCATCTCGAGCCAAGCTTGAGCCTGTTCAGGGGTGTGTTCATCTAATTGAGGCCCTCTGTTAATACTTTCAATATTAGGGGTAAAAAGGTCATTTGCAGAATTACACAAAGAACTAAGATGCTCTGCATCAAGCGCCTCTTCTCTCATGGCAATTGTCCTCAATTGTGCATTTTCTGCCTCTGGAGGGTAATATTTTCTCAAGTATGAAATATTAAATGTGGAAGAGATGTTGAATTCTACAGGAATATCCACCACATAAGCATTATCGTTTATCTTCTTTAAGATTTCACATGGTCCAAAATTCTTTGCTTTTAACTTAGAGTACGATCCAGCTGGGTGTCTGTCTTTATGAAGGTGTACCATTACAAATTCGCCAACTTCAAAGGATTTAAATCTTTTGGACCTATTTGCTGCTTCTTTGTATTTTTCATTGGCTGCTTCAAGAGATTTCTGAACTTGTTCATGAATTTTCTTGCTGTTTGACACGATATCTTCCACCACAACATTGTTTGATGGAACTGAATTAATGTCCACCACTTGTTTGGGTAATTGACCATAAGCTGCCAAGAATGGGGAACACCCTGTAGATTTATTTGGCATACTGTTGAAGGCAAACTCAGCTTGGGGAAGACACTGATCCCACTGTTTAAGGTTGTTACCGACCAAGACTCTAAGAAGGTTTCCCATGATCTGTTTACTACTTCTGTCTGTCCATCTGCCTGAGGGTGGCAGGTGGAACTGAATTTCAGATTAGTATCAAATCTAGCCCATAAAATTCTTCAAAAATATGATAGGAACTTAGAGTCCCTGTCTGAAACTATGGACCGTGGCACACCATGGAGTCTTACCACCTCTTTAAAAAATAGTTTTGCAATATAAGAGGCATCACTGGTTTTTTTACAAGGTAAGAAGTGGACCATTTTGGAGAATCTGTCCACTACCACGAATATTGAATCAAATCCTGCCTTAGTTTTAGGTAATCCAAGCACGAAATCCATGGAAAGATCTGTCCAAGGTTGAGTTGGAACTGGTAGCGGCATATATATTCCAGTATTCTGTATGATTCCTTTTGCTTCTTGGCAAGTTTGGCACCTTTTAATAAATTTTTCTGTGTCCCTCTTTAAAGATGGCCAATAAAATTTAGATTCTAGCTGAAAAATTACTTTGTCTCTCCCAAAGTATCCTGCTAAACCCCCAGCATGTGTCTCCTGCATTAGTTGTAATCTGAGTGAAGTTTTTGGGATGCATAACCTGTTTTGTTTGAATAGAAATCCCTGCTCAATTTTAAACTCTGCTTCCTGTTTTCCAGATTTACATTCTTTTCAAATTTCAGAAAAATCATCATCACTGTCATATGAATTTCTAATAGCATCCAAGGCTGTTACTGTGGCTCTCATGATGGTGAGTACAGACCTTCTTCTGCTTAAGGCATCAGCTACTGTGTTGTTCTTGCCTGCTTGGTGTTTAATTGTGAAATCAAATTTTTGTAAGTACGAAATCCACCTCGCGTGCATTCTGTTTGTGTTTGCTGATTTATTGATGTGTTTTAGTGCTAGATGATCAGTAGACACTACAAATTCCCTCCCACTCAGATATGGTTCCCATACCTTACAAGCTCTCACTAAGGCATACAACTCCTGCTCGTAAGTTGTCCAGTTTCTTCTTCCCATTGATAATTTCTCACTGTGAAATGCTATGGGGTGCCCTCCTTGGCTCAGCACTGCCCCCACTCCCATAATGCTTGCATCACATTCTAATTCAAACACTTTTTCAAAGTCTGGAAGTGCAAGTACAAGTGCTGATTTTAGCTTTTCTTTGAGTACTTTAAAGGCTAATTCAGCTTCCTTTGTCCATAGGAACTGTCCTTTCTTCAAGCAATCAGAGATTGGGCCCGCAACAGTGCTAAAGTTCTTTATGAACCTCCTATAGAATGAGGCCAGACCTAGGAAGCTTCTTACTTCAGTGATGTTTGTTGGTGCAGGCCAATTATCCACTGCTTCAGTTTTCTGTGGATCTACTTGTAACCCTTGCCTCCCAACTATGAATCCAAGAAAAGGTACTTCATGAACTATGAATTCACATTTTTTTAAATTTAGCCTCAGTTTGTTGTTATCCAGTATAACAAATACTTTTCTGATATCCTCCAAGTGATCTTCCTTTGTGTGGCTGAATATAAGTATATCATCAAAATATACTGCTACACATATTCTTAGGAAGGGTTTAAGGATCTTTGTCATCATCCTCATGAATGTTGATGGAGCATTGGACAACCCAAATGGCATTACGAGCCACTCATAAAGACCCTGCCTTGTTTTAAAGGCTGTCTTCCACTCATCCCCACCTCTGATTCGGATTTGGTGATACCCACTTTTGAGATCCAGTTTGGTGAAAAATTGTGCACCATTCAGCTGATCAAGAAGCTCTTCTAGCCTTGGTATGGGGAAGCGATATTTAATAGTTATCTTGTTAATGGCTCTGCTGTCCACACAAAATCTCCAATCACCATTTTTCTTTGGTACTAACAAGGCAGGTATAGCACACGGGCTTATGCTAGGTCTAATGAATCCTTCTTTCAGTAGCTCTTCCACTTGACTCTGTAAAATATCGGCTTCTTTAGGACTCAATCTGTAGTGAGGTAGATTGGGTATAGAAGCTCCTGGTAGGAAGTCAATTCTGTGGTCTAGGTCCCTGATTGGTGGAAGATCTGATGCTTTCTCACGGGTTATTGCTGGAAATTCACTTAGAATTTTTTTTACACAATGTGGAACTGATCCAGAATTTTCCTCAGTTCTCTCCTTAGAAATTAGTGCAAATCCTTGTAATTCAGTCCTTAATTCTTTTTCAAAGAATTTATGAGACTGGATTAGCAAATTGGGCTTTTCCTGGGCTGTTTCTGAATTTGGAGGAAGAGGTAGTAAGGCTACTCTTTTATCATTTACTTTGATAATATACTGATTCAGACGCCCTCTATGATTTGCATCTACATCAAACTGCCACGGTCTCCCTAGAAGTACATGGGTTGCATCCATGTCAACTATGTCACAATCTACCACCCCTTTATAATTTTTTCCAATTGATAATGGTTCTTTGCAGTAATATTTTACCTCTACTTGGTCCTCACTTTTGATCCAGCCCACTGTATACGGGTGGGGGTGGTTTTCAAATTTCAGTCCCAACTTCTTTGCTGCTTTTTCTGCGATGAGGTTGTCAGTGCTTCCATTATCGATAATTATCTTGCAAACTTTCCCAAGGATGATTCCCTTTGTCTTAAACAGATTTGACCTCTGAGTTAGGTCAGCAACAGGATGAACACTGCATGTCTTATGTATTAGACATGACAGGCTTGGTCCCTCATCTGGCTAATCCTCCTCTTCAGGTTCAGAATCTGATTGGGCTGTTTCTAGCTCTTCATTTGGTCCCCTATTTTCAAATATTCTGACTTGTCCCCTCTTTGGACATGTATTTGATTTATGTCCAAACTCTTGACATCTATAGCGTTTAATTCTTGTCATTGATGGATCAGGTACATTTGTTGCAATTTCTTTTCCTTTTGGGGTAGGCAAGATTCCTTTCTCTTTATCAGTTGCTGTTTTGCTAGAGGAACTTCCAAAATTGGAATTATAAGAACTATAAAATTTGCTAGAATGTTGTTCTAGCCTTTCAGCCAAATTAATTGCACTCGATAGGCTGTACTGAGGGTTGACAGCCATTTTATACTGCAATTTCTCTTTCAGTCCACTCACAAATCTAGTGGCTAATTGCTCTTTAGACTCTTCAAGTTGTGTTCTAGCCGATAATCTGTGGAATTCATTCGCGTATTCAGATACTGATTTGTTGCCTTGTTTACACTGTTGGTACTGAATGAAAAGTGTGCTCTCATAATCTGTTGGTAAAAACCTTTGTCTCATCAGTTTCCTCATTTTATCCCATGTTCTCACTTTTTTTTTGGTGTTTTGCCCTTAGATATACTGTTTGATCCCACCAGCTTTGTGCTGTCTCTTTTAATCTTAGAGCCACTAACTTCACTTTCCTTGACTCGGGGGTGTTCATATAATCAAAATATTTTTCCACCTCCGAAATCCAATCCAAAAATGTTTCAATATGCATTTGGCCATTGAATTGGGGAAGATCTATCTTCATGCGATAGTTATTGTAGTCATCCCCATGATTATTTTCATATTGATCCACAACACCAGCTCTGTCTTGTTGATAATTTCTGTTATTTCTCTGAAAATATCTCTGGTCATTCCTCCTCCTATACTGCCTAAATTCAGACTGAAACAGGTCTGGATCAGCTTTATCTGACGAATCTGAATCTAGTTGTTGCTGCTGATTCCGATTTGGTTGCTGCTGGCGATCAGGTAGTTCTTGCCTTGGCGGTACTGGAGGTTGCTGAATAGCTGGTCTGTGCAGTTCATTTACTGCCACTGTTAGGTCTGCCAATGCTTGCACCAGTCGATCAAACTCCAGCCTGGAAACATTCTGTTCTGCCATATCCGTCCAGAGAAGAAGAAGAAAAATACCGCAAATCCGTCCAGAGAAGAAACCGCAAATCCGTCCAGGAATGAGTCGCAAATCCTAGTCTGATACCGCTTAATATAGAACAGGACTGTTCTATGGAGAGATGAAAAAAGATCGGAAACTTCTTGTAAAAAGGGATTTAGATCTGGAATTTCCAAGGATTCCACCAAGGTTCAATTCTGATCGGGAATAACAAATAGAAAAAAACGGAAATAGGAAGATAGAAAGGTAGGGAAAACGAGAGAGAGAAATAATACCTTCACAATAATAAAAAAAAAACTAACTCCTCCTTTGGGTCCACTTGGTCTTTTATACTCACATTGTGTGTAGTGGACAACCTTCACAATGTGAGTTAATTGGCTTCAAAGGTGAAGCACAATGGCTCGAGCCAAGCTTGAGCCTGTTCAGGGGTGTGCTCATCTAATTGAGGCCCTCTGTTAATACTTCCAATATTAGGGGTAAAAAGGTCATTTGCAGAATTACACAAAGAACTAAGATGCTCTGCGTCATCTCTCAACGATTCTCTTAAAACGCAAGAGAAGTATAACCAGCTGGATACCAAGCATACGGCTACTCTTAAAGAGTTGCATCATCTGAGGGGTGCTAATGTTAGGTGCAAAAACTTCGAAGATATTGTTATCCCTAAAAAGGATAAAACTATTAGCGCCAAGCAAAAAGAGATTGATGAGTATGTTCAGCAAATCCTGGACTTCCGCAAGGAACATGATGCTAGTCGTGCTGCTAAGGGTGCACTGAGGAAGGAAGTTGAAGATGTGAAGATTCAACTTGAAGCGGAGATTGGCAGTGTTGTGTCAAAACAGGCCACTATTCAAGAATTCGAAGCGAATCTCTCACAATCTGAAACGAAGTCGAAAGAATTGACTGATAAACCCTCTCGCTCTGGAGGAGAATTGGAGAAAGTCAAAAGGGATCTCTTCGCTTTTTCAGAAAAAGTAAAAGACTTGGAGTTTGAGAATAACGATCAATCTGACCAACTCCAAGAGATTAATTTCTTCGGACCATCCGTGTTCCCCACCTTGCCTGTGGATTTCATTTCTGTTATTTTAACATGGATGGATGAGCACCCTGAGGAGCAGCTAAAGCAGAAGGGAATCCTTGATAAGCTAAAGAGTGATGCCAAGAAGGACTAAATTACGCTCCTAGATATTTTGTAATTTTTTGCGATAACTTTGTAATCTTTTTGACGATTAATGAATTATTTTTGTTTTTCTAGTTAATTATCCGTATAAGTTATTTTTAAATTGTAATCTAGACTCGAAACTAGATTCACAAGTCGTAACTTAGACTCTGCTAAGTTAGATTCTGCTAACCCTCGCTTAGCCACTCTGGACGTAAGTTTGGTCGTACGAGTCGTAGTTCAGTTGTTAGTTACACTACAAAAAAAAGGACCTTGTATGGCGGACTTTAGATGGCGGATTTCCGCCATCAATACTTCAGTTCTTTAGATGGCGGATGTCCGCCATCTATTCTTTCAGTCCGCCGAGGAAACGTTTTGGCTCGACGGCGGTTCGAAATTTTTTTCGATGGCGGTGTTTAGATGGCGGAAATCCGCCATCTAAACTATCCCGCCCAAAATTTCGAATCTCCCCCAAATGATAACCCGATTACCCGATTAAATTGACTTAAGATGGCGGAAATCCGCCATCTTAAGTTTTCGGGGACTCGGGCGGAAAAAGCCCGCCCAAATTTTGATTGGGCGGACTTTCACTTAAGTGCTGGCGGCACTTAAGTGTACTTACATGGCGGAAATCCGCCATGTAAGTTTTGGGGTTTATTAAAAACCCCAAATCGACAGAACGCGTCTGTTCTGTCTAAGTGAAGTGAACTCGCCGCGCCGCTGCCTCCCTGCTGCCGCCGTCTCGCCGTCGTTCCTCGCCGTCGGTTGTTCGTCGCCGTCGTTCCTCGCCGTCGCCGCATCCTCGCCGGTTATCTTTGAAGGTATCATTTTGATAATGGTTTGAAATGTGTTTTTATTTTTGGGTTTTGTTAATTTTTTCATTTTTGGATTCTTTTTCCATTTCCTCTTCTTTCTCCTATTTTTACGATTGATGATCCGATTCATTTAGGGTTTCTGTGGTTTTTCCAATGCCGATGTTAAAGATAGAGAGATTTACAGTATTTTCATATTATTTCTTTTCCTACTTTCTAATTTGATTGAAATCGAATGATTTTACCCTCATTTCTGTTTTTTACTATAGTGGCTAGCTCTTCATTGATGATCTGATTGATGTATCTGTAGCTTTGCTTTGTAGAAT
>LFYR01001611.1:22857-47169 GCA_001185155.1 Zostera marina | reverse complement strand
AATGTTCATATACCCTTTGGTCTGGAGTGATTATCTTTATTCCCACTCCTGCACCTGTGTTGCAGCTTGAGCCATCAACCTCTACTATCCAAGGTTTTTTTTTGCTTTCTTGGGTCATGTCTACAATAAAGTCTGCTACTGCTTGCCCCTTGATGGCTGTGGCAGGAACAAAATCTACATCGAACTCGCTTAACTCCAGTGCCCACTTCGTCAATCTTCCGGAAGTATCTGGCCTGTGGAGGATTCTGCGGAGTGGATGCTCTGTTAAGACTTTAATTGTATGAGTCAGAAAGTATGCTCTGAATCTGCGTGCTGCATGTACTACTGCTAGGACTATTTTTTCCACTGGAGGATATCTTGTTTCTGCCCCCTGTAGCCTTTTTGAGTGATAATATATCGGGATTTGTTCACTGTCCCTTTGACATATTAGAACTGCACTGATAGCCTCCTCTGAAGCTGTTACATAGACGTACAATTCCTCCCCTATCTTTGATGAAGTTAGGTGTGGTAGAGAAGCCAGATGTGTTTTGAGTTGTTGAAATGTCTCATCACACTCTGAGGTCCATGTTATTGCCCCTTTTTGACTAGTTTTTAACATCTGGAAAAAGGGTTTGCACTTGTCTGCTGTTTTGGAAATGAACCGACTTAAGGCATTGATTTTTCCATTTAGCTAATTATGTACCTCCTTTATTGTTCGAGGTGGTGTTGTTTCTAGTATTGCTGCTATTTTATCTGGATTTGGTTTTATCCCTTTCTGCCCTACATAGAATCCAAGAAATTTTCCTTCTTGTACTTCGAAACTGCATTTGGCAGGGTTTAACCTCATCCCGTAATTCTGCAGAGTTTCCAGGGTCTCTTTCAGATCATTTGGGTGTTCATCTGCTTTCTTGGATTTCACCAAAATGTCATCTACATATGCCAGGACATTTCTTCCTTCCTGCTTTTTGAAAACCTTGTCCATCAGCCTTTGGAAGGTTGCTCCTGCATTTCGTAGGCCGAAAGGCATGACTTTGTAGCAATATGTCCCCCATTCTGTGATGAATGACGTGGCCTCTTCATCATCTTCTTTCATTAGGATCTGGTTGTACCCTGAATGTGCATCCATCATAGATAGCAACTCATTTCCTGATGCTGCATCTACTAATCTGTCGATGGATGGGAGTGGGTAGATGTCTTTTGGACATGCTTTGTTGAGATCTGTGAAGTCTACACACATCCTCCACTTCCCATTAGATTTTTTAACCATGACTGGGTTTGCTAACCACTTTGGATATTTAACTTCCCGGATGTGCCCAGCTTTGATTAATTTTTCAATTTCAACCTGTGCTGCCTCCTTCCTTTCAACTGCGAGTATTCTTCGCTTCTGCCGTACAGGAGTAAAGCTACTGTCTATGTTGAGTTCATGGCATGTTATAGTACGCTGTACCTGTGAGGGTGCTTCCCCTTCCCATACAAATGTGTGCACATGAGTTTCTAACAGTTGCAGTAGTGATTTTTTCAACTCGGAGGATAAAGATGTGCCTATCAGGACTCCTCCTTTTGAGAGTTTGACCTCCTCAACTTGATTAGCTGAGGTTGTATCTTCTTCCTCCTCTCTTTCTTGGATATACAGGGTTATAGGTTTGGCTATTTTAGTTGCCTTCCTGTACAAGTTTCTGGAGTCTTTCTATGCTCCAAAAACTGTTGCCATTTTGCCATCTTTTCCTGGGTACCTGAAGCATTGGTGGTAAGATGACGGTATTGCCTTGAAACCGTGAATGCTTGGTCTGCCCAAGATCCCTTTGAACGGAGAGTCTATATTGACCACGATGAAGTGTGCCGTACGTGATACTCTTCCGTTTCTTTTTCCCAGAGATATCTGTAGATCGATGGCTCCTGCTACTGGGGCCTTTGTGTTTGTGAACCCATAAATGGCTTCCATGGTCGGGGTTAGCTGATCCACCTTGTAGCCCATTTTTTCGAATGCAGCTAGGTATAGTATGTCTACTGAGCTGCCATTGTCCACCATTACTTTATTCAAACTTAAATCATCCCCGATATCCACTTGTATTACTAGCGGATCCTCATGTGGGCTGATCACGTTGTCCAGATCTTTCTCAGAGAAGCTTATCTCCTCGCTTGGGTACGATATTTTCTTAGATTTTGGTATCGTGGTAGTCTGCATTACCTTGCGCGAGTACTTCTGCTTTCTCCTACTGATCCTCCACCGAAGATTAAATTTATCACCCTTCTTTTTTGGTCAGTGTCTGAATCGGGACTTCTTGAGCGTTGACGCTTACCCTTGTTTTTTGGGTCCTTACAGCCTTGTCGCCCCTTTTCTATTTTGTTTATGTATTGTTTTAGTTTTCCTTTCTTTACTTGTGTATCCAGAAAGGTGCTTAGCTCCCTGCAGTTTTCTGTGTTGTACCCGTAATCCTTGTGGAACTTGCAATACCTGTTCCTCCTTGTTCGAGCTTCTTTTGTTGCAGGGTCTAACTCTTCTGGTTGAGGAAACCTTATTTTTCCTTTTTCTCTATTGTAGATTTCCTCTTTTGGAGTGCTGAAAACCATGAATCCTAAGTCTTTACACTTCGGATACCTTGGTTTCCTAAACTCCTCAGATGTCTGGTAGACCTTTCCATCGTGTTTTGGTCTCCAGGATGATTCTCCTTTCTCAAATTTTTGGAATTTCTTTTTTGGTGCTTCATATGTTTTTTTATTGCTTATGGCACCTCTTTCTTTTTCTTTTTCTTTCTCATACTCTTCAGAATTTATATATTTCTGAGCCTTTGTTAGCAGATCTTCCATGCATTTTACATTACTAACATTTAGCTTTATTGTTAACGGTGTGTTCATGTCTAGCCCCTTTGAGTATGCGCATATTGCGATTGTTGTATTTAGGTCGGAGATTTTTTGCATGGCTTCCGTGAATTTGGTTGTGTAATTCCGAAGCGTATCTCCATTCTGTTTGATTGCGAACAGTGATTCTGTGCCCTTTCTGACCCTTGTGTTTCCACAATGTTGGGCAACGAATTTCTTTTTCAAGTTTTCGAAACTTGTTATGCTCCCTGGCTGGAGTTCGACGAACCATCTGTATGTAGGTCCTTTCAATGTTCCTGGGAATGCTCTACATAAGATGTCATCCCTTGATGTGGCCCACTGCATTGCCCCCACGAACATATTTATATGGTCCACTGGGTCCATCTTCCCATCATAGATCTGTAGCCTGGGTAGCCTGAATTTTAGAGGTGCTGGTTTTGTCATTAATGATTTGTGCAGGGCATCCATGCCTACTAGCCAGTTTGGGACCTCGCCTCCTCCTTCTGTGTCTCCCGTGCTTTCTTCATATACGGGTTTTTTAGGAGGAGGTTTAGGTTGCTCCTCTGGTTTGCGAGGTGATGGTGTGCTGGAGTGTGCTGCTCTATGACTCGACACCTCCTGTTGCGCCTTGGCCTGCTTTGAGGTCTAAGCTTTTGAATGGTATATTGATGCTTTGGATTTTTCAATATCCTTTATCTTCTCACTCATTTTTGCTATGGTTTCCTTCATCTTCTCCAGCTCCTCTATAGGCATCTTTACAAACCCGTGAGTGGTTTCTTATGCTGCAGCCCTTGGTTCCTTGCTGCTCGTGGGTTTCCCCTTTTGAGGTTGTTCTTCCGAAGGTTTCTCCTTCTCAGCAAGGAGTCGGATGGCCTCAGCTATTGCCTGAACCGTGATGTTCAAATTCTCCCCTCCTGCTGAAACTTGGGGAGTTTGCTCGGGCTCACCATCGGGTTCAGCCTCAGGTCCCGTGGGAGTCCTTTTGTTCTTGTTGCCCTTGGGTGATCGACCCACTGGCCTTTTAGTTTTTGAGTTGCTAGGCTGTTGCTCTGGCGGCTCCTGAGAATTTGCTCCTCCTCCTTGGGAAGTGCTTTGAATTACCACCATCCTGGAGTGTTCGACTTTTTTTGAAAAGAGTGTTCGACTTTTGCTTGGAGAAAAGTCGATCCCTAGTGCACTTGGAGGATTCCTTGGAAGTCGTAGCCTGAAAGCGTAGCTCCTTGAGGAATCGACTTTTTTCCTTGGAAGAAAAAGTCGATCTTCTGAAAAGTTGATCCCTTGCTGGCTGATTTCCTCGCAAGACTCCCTAGCTAGCGACTTGGAAAAAAGTCGATCACTTTTTTCGAAAAAGTCGAGGAGCTTTTGTCGTGAGTATCTTTGAATCACATACGGCGCCAACTGATGGGGGTGAAACCCGACCAGTACTCCAAAACGCGCAAGCAAGCGCCAAACGGGGAACTTTGCGGGAAACCGGACCGGAACTCAAGTGTGCAGAGCTCTGCTTCGCTAGGAATTCTTCTACTCCAAATGACTTGCCTTCAATGAGTGGGGGGTGTCCTCTATTTATAGGGGTTCTTATGGGGGTAATCTGGTCATTTGGGCAGTAACCGCCTAACTGCCTAACTGATCAGATCGGGGCCCGAGATCGACTTTCCAGAGATCGACTTTCTGGGGGTCGACTTTCCTAGTGATTGACTTTATTCAGAAGTCGATCCCAGGAAAGTCGATCCTCAGGAAAGTCGATCTTCCTAGGATTCGACTTGGGACCTCCCCAACCCTAGAATAGGTACCTTAACTCATCTTAGGCTATCCGGACTTCTAGTTGCTGGTAGGTTGTGACCAGGTTCGGGATACTGTATCACCAGAGAGCAACCATTCCGGACGGCGGACGAGAAGAGAGCCGCCTCCCCGGCTCCTCAAAGTCGATAGAATATGGACTCATACGTGTGCGCTACTCGCGGATAGCCTCGGCGGTAACAATGGTAGGCGGGTCCTTGGTGTCGGGAACATCAAACATCCCCATGAGGACATTCTGAGCAGTGGCGATCGATGAGTCAGCGTTGGTCGGAAGAGTGGCCATTGAAAACCTAAGAAGAGCAACCGAAGAATGGAGAGCGGGAGAAGGGAAGAATAAAAGGGAAAGTGAGAAAAGTGGAAAAAAGAAACGGAAGGGGGGTATATATAAAGCAGTAAGGGCACGGAAGACGAAGCGTCATGAGTACCTGGGAGGGTCGATAAGGCACGGGCCGAGGTTGCGGCCCAGGACCACGTCGGGAGGCCCACGGCCTGGAACGTCATGAAATAGGACAAATGAAGGCAAGAGGCAGGAGCGGCGGGGACGTGAGGCCACCTCGGGCACGAAACCTAACAATCTCGGAAGTCGGGCGTTAGGACACGTTACAAAGCCAAGCACGTGGGGGATTCAGACAAAGAGGCTCGGAGGTAGTTGAAACCCAGGCGCATGCCGAACGAAGGGATAGACGGTCACGTCAAGCGTAACCGAGTAGCGAGCAGGAGAATCTAGAGCGAAGTCGAGCAAGCCCGGCTGACGGGCGGAGAGTACCAACATAGGGGGAGGCTCACCCAAATGACAGACGAAATCTGTAGGGAACGTCGGAGAACCAAAAGACGAGTGAAGTTCGAGTAGGGCCCGGGCCACGTCAAATATGGGCGTCGAAGGGCAAAAAACTGCACGGACACACCAACGAAAGAAAAAAGTCGATTCAAATTCCCAATATATCCAAAACACAAGTTACAAGCCCCAGCAACGGGCGAAAATTACAACGAAAGTTACAAGCCCCAGCAAGAGAATGAAGAACTAGAGATTTCAACCAAAGAGATCTTTTCTTATATAGAAAGATGGTAAGTGATAGCTTTTGCCCTTGGTATGCCCCTCCTTATATAGAAACCGTGGATAGCATAGGGAGGTAATTTTCTTCAACTTCCACAAGCATTTGGGAGAAAAGAGATTCTTTACACATTATTAATTCTTCAAAGAGAATCTTTCTTCTTATAGTAGAACTTGTAAAATCCTTGCATGGGTTTTGATGAAGCATTGAATATTTCTATTAAACTTGTTACTTGTTCTCGCAATATGTCGACCGTTTCCCACAGTCTGTTATGTTCTTTGAGCTTTTTTTTGTTTTCATCGTTTTTTTCATTTAGACTTGAAGTCGATCTATTTCTTTTGATCACGGATGACGCTACCTGATTTTCTTCGTGGTGGTCGCTTTCCGGTACTATCGTCATTTTTATGTTGGAGGGATAGCGAAAAGAATGGAATGGAAGAAGCAGAAGTCACCAGTTTCCTAGTTCATCGTGATCGGGGAAGGTTAACGAGACGATCGGAAGGGTTAGAAGCAGAACATAATTCTCTCACATTGTAATGTTCATTGTTTGGAAGGTTAACGAAGCGATTCGGAAGGTCAGAAGAAGAATGCTCAGTGGGTGTAAGGATGTAGGAAGTCTAACCTGTCGTATGGATCTGGTGGCGGAAGGTGATGTGCAACAAGCTACTCCCCAGCGGAGTCGCCAAATGTCACACTTGGTGACATGATCTGGAAGTCGGAAGTGAGAGATCCTTCCCCAAAGTCCGGGAGCACCTTTGTCTGGTTCTTGCACCATTATATAGTTCTTCCTTACGTACTGCATGCGGGCGTGTATCCTAGACAGGTGTCACGCTACGTGGGAAACTGGTATGCAACCAGTTGTTTCCCAACGTGATCTGATAGGCTTTGATTGGTCTGGGTGTGATATTAAACCCGGACAATCAAGGGTTGAACAATGGCATGAGGCATCACTACAAGAAAACAAACTTGTAGGGACTGATTTTGACCAACCCTAAATCTGAAGAAGGATTTTGTGAAAATTCCGCGATACTATCGACGGATTAGGGATGGCTTGTAAATGCCCTTCCTAATTATGATTTTTTATTTAGGGTTGACGACAACTCTCTCATGAACCGTCGTCGACCTTGATAATTAGCGACAGTGCTTTAATAAGCCGTCCCTAAATAATTTGATTTTTTTTGGAAAATAATTAGAGACGGCATATGAAAAAGCCGTCTTTAAATGTGTAATTAGGGACAAGTTTATGATAGACGGTAATTTTTATTTATCAACTCTGGATGTTTTTAAAAATAAAGTTGAAATTAAAACTAAAAAAATAAGTTTTTAAACCCAAAATAAATAAAAAACGCAAAATACCCCAAACCCCTAAATTAAACCCAGAAAAATTAAAAAACCTCAAACCCCCAAGGTTTGATTTCCCCAAGGTGTCTCGATTTCCCCAAACTCATCCCCCCAACGCAATCCCTTTTTCCCAATTTCTCCCACGTAAACCCTCCGGCAGCGGCGACCGCGACCTCTGGTGGCTTCATCTTTTCAGCGACCTCCAGTGACTTCCTCTTTCGGTCACCTCTGGGATTTCATTGCTTTCCATTCCCTCCGGCGACTTACTTTTTCAGCCACCTTTGGGATTTCAGTGCTTTCCATTTCCTTCGGCGGCCTAATTAAAACAGGTAATGCGACTTAAAAAATTAAAATGATGCAATGATTTATGATTTCAATGCTTATGATTTATGCTTATGATCTTCCTTAAGCTTATATTTACTGATAATTATGTTTATGGAGTATATTTACTGAAGGTGTGGTGTGAGATTCAATGTTTGTTTGGTGGAAGGATTGAGAGAGGAGAGTATTGTTGGTAAGATCGTCCAGGCTCCTAGAGGGTTTGGAGCTCTGATACCATGTGAGAAGACATGACAAGTCTTGCCGGAGGAAGGTAGAGTTGGATTGAGAGAAGGGTGAAAAAGTTGATAAAATATGTGAATACTTTGTTTAGTTGCTTAATTTGCTTAATTTTCGTTGATTTTGGTCGTCCAAATTATCTATTTTTTTTTGTAGTGTACAATCCTCTCTATTTTATACATAAAATTTGAAAATTTTACATTTTTATCCTTATGTTATTTCGTTAGTTTTGTTAGATCGACAATCCATGGTGGGATAAAAAATCTTCAAAATCAACGGTTGTAAATGCTTTGTTCATTTGAGATCATGTAGTGCATATTTTATTCAATATGTGTTCTATTCATACATCTATTTGACCTTTTCTATTTTTAATAAATTATATAGATTCTCTTATCACCTATATAATCTTATAATCTTTTATGAGTTAAAAGACGTTTGTCTAATCTGAGTCTTTCATTTAAAAAAATTATAAATCTCTTTCAATCTCGATATTAGTGCAAGATGAATGAAATTTTTTTTAAAATAAAATGAATACAGTCAGGATAATATGTCCGTTTTTGGGTTCATTATTACATAAGAAATGTCAAAAGAGGACAACTTTTTTTGTTTTAATAAAAATCATATTTTTAAAATAATTAACCATACAAATAGGGTGAGAACGGGGCGGGTCACCCGTTTCGCGCCTCGGTGTTAACTGGAGTCGAGGCAGATATTCTGTCCTGTTTTTATTTTTTTGCCCCGTGCTCCGTTGCCCCGATCATATTCCAGGACGGGTCTGGGTAGGACGAAACCCCAAGTCGCCCCGGTTTAAAAAATTTTTAATATATTATATTATATTATATTATATTATATTACATTACATTACATATAGATTATTAGGATTATGAATTTATTATATTTTAAAGCTTAGGTCTTAAATCTTAACCCTTAAATCTTATGTCCATTTTATATTTACCTTTGTTTTTACTTTTAAGAATTAAGATAAAAAGTTTACCTATTTTAAACTTACTCTTTTAATTATTTTTTTTATAATTTTTTTTTAATAATTCCAGACGGGTCCCCACAGATCCGCGCCCCGGTCACTTGACCCGCCCTGTTACGCGCCCCATTCTGGTATTTTTTATAGAAAATGTTCAAATATATTTTTTTATAACGAAAGATAAATTTATCGTCAGGTGATAAATCAGAGTCACATAATATATCATCGTACACAAAAAGACCTGATGATTGAACCTTTAGAAATCTTAATAATTGCGCTATACAGCTAATATAATCTTCAAAACCCAATAATATAATTATAAACAAATAAATGTTTCATTCATATACAAGTAACGATTTATAAATATAATATATCATTAACCAACATGCGAAGAAAATATCAAATCAGACTACAAATACGAGTTTAAACTCGTTACAATCAAATGATCAAAATGGAAAAGTTTGATACTCAAAATCCTCAACAATGGTCAACCAAATTGTGTGATTGCTGTGATGATCCTGGAAACTGTAAGTATAGATAGCATAAGGAGGTTGCCAGCTTGTTATTTCATTGAGATAATCAAACCAATAAGGATTTCAATTTGTTAATTTGTACAGGCTGCATCACTTGTTTCTTCCCTTGGATTACCTTTGGTCGGATCGCCGAAATCGTTGATCAGGGATCCTCATGTAAGATCATTTCTTATATATATGGTATCAAAGTGATTAATGAAGTTGTATATAAATATATACAGCCCTATATATATATATATGATTATTTATAACTTCACTGCAGCTTGTTATAATAATGGATTGCTGTATTTCCAATGGTCAAACATTGGAGCTCCCTGGATAATTTCATGCATTAATCGTGAAAAGATGAGAGTTGTGTACTCGTTGCCGCCAGATCCCTGTGGAGATTGTCTCGTTCACTTTTGGTGTGGTCCTTGTGCTCTTTGTCAGGAATATCGAGAACTGACGAACAAGGGTTTTGATATGAAAATAGGTACTAAACTACTCATAATTAGAACCAGTTTCATCTTAGATATCATATCTCTGTCGTCCATATATATTCACTAAAAATGGTGCATCGAGATTTTGTCCAACTTATAATTAAAAAATGATTAAATGAAGTGATGACTGAGCTAGATTACTCACAAAATATGTCAAATAACATATATCTATTTCACTAGGTTAAATATAAAATCTCATTCGTTCATGTCTGTTTCCGCGACAAAGAATTAATGGTTAAGATGCTATATCTCACTATATTTCATTTATAATTATCGTTGAATCTATTTCGATCTATATATTTAAAAGCAATAATGTTTGAAAATAGGTTGGTGCGGAAACGTGCAAAAGAATCTCGTGCCGCCGCAGGTGCAAGATGGGATGGATCGTTAATTCAAAAATAAAAATCCAGATTTGTATTTTGTGATTTATATTTATCTATTTAGTAGGTGGGTTTGTTGCAATTATATGCCAATATGATTGGATTTGGTGATTTGAATTTATGTTTTTATTTATTTCTATTTCTTCATTAATTTCTTTTGTATTGAAAATTATTCATTCAAATCCTAATATTTTAATTTGAAAATCAAAGAAATTAATCTGAAAATTCTAAAAAAGTTGTCTAATATTTAGACATCCACGGATTTGATCAAAGGGTTACTGATCTTAGCCGTGGGCGAAGGTCTGTTTTCTTCTAGGGTATCTACAGAGTTAGGGTTAAATTTTTCGAGAGCTAGTAAGGAGTAGACCCTGTTTTATGATTGATTGTCTTCTTAGTCCGGTTTATTTTGTTTATTTCTGAATTTTTCTGCAAATTAATATAAAATGTTATAAAACTTACAATAATATCAAATAATTGAAATATGAATGTATAATAAACAACCTTGAATTTTTCTGTAGTCCATAGTTCATCCACACATTTTTTAAATGTCAAGGGATCAATATATGGAGGAAGACTAGCTAGCATACATCCTGTCAGTTGATTCACCATTAATAAACTGATCAAAATATTTTTTCTTTACATAGCTTTGATGTCTCCAAGTATTATTGAGTTTGTGTTTAATGTACTCGTGTGCATTTAGGTACTACTTGTCTAAACCAAAATCAACCTATATAATATATAAAAATTGAAAAATTATTCGACTAAAAAAAATCTAAATTAGAAAATCAGAATGATTGATTGGAGAAATAAATAGATCGTCTATCGGATCATTAGTCATTGCTTCATCAATCTGATGAGTGACTAGCTAGATAATTAGTTGGATCGACCATTGGTTCATTTACTTAAAGGGTCATCTCATTTTCTACTATCACAGGAGGTGCAGTACTAGTTGCATAAACTATTTCACGTCTCTTGCGTTCGTCGAACCTGTGAAATCAATTCTCCATGCATATACCATGTTTTATACCTGATGGTGTGTGGGCTCGCACTAGGGTGCTCACACACACAACTCTCTAATGTCGCTCTCACTAACAATCCATCCCCTCCCCATTGCACTTGGGGAGCTATTTATAACCTATAACCTTGGGCCTACTGGACCTAGCAGGCCTGTTTGGTCCGGGGTCCGTTTGGACGGGCTCTGGTACCAACAATATCTATATGCATTTTCAAAACTAAAGCGTATGATATGCTCACTAATGGTCTTACGATTATAATATTTGTCAATGTGATACTTAGAACAAGGACCTGGTAATTTTAATTCAGACTCCATCTTGTGGTTTGAATAGATTTCAGCATGCAAAATCTAAAAACTATTCAATCCACCTTGAAATTTAATTGAGGTTAAACTTTCAAACAACCATGATTTATCAATAACCTCTACATGATCAGCCATTTTAGTCTATATCCTAATATACAAAAAAGCAACCTCTTAAAAATCAATATTTAAATGAAAAACTATGTATAAACATCAACATTTAAAATCAATAATAAAAAAACTATTAATTACTTTGTATAAATATCAACACCATATCAAACAAACAATATGATGAAGTACGAAATCTGCTACCAGTAGGCTCGTTGAGTTGCGAGGACGGCCGGAGGCTTTGGAGTCCATGACGTGCGCTTTACGTCAATGTACCTGCAGAGAGGAAGGGAGTCGGCGACTCGAGCTCTTTAGTTTGCTCTGGTTGGAATGTGTGTCAAGTGTGTTGGAGGGGAATTGTTTCTGAATGAGAACTCCCCAAGGGCCCCTTTTATAGGGTCTTTGGGGCGTTTCTCATTCATTACCCATAGGGTCCACGCTATTATGGTGCCCTATTAAAGGTGCCATAATGGCGTGGGCCAAGTCAAGTAACGGCTGGGAGTCGGCGACTCAGGGTGAAGCCATCGATTCCCCATGAGCCAGGTTGGCAGCCTACCAGAACTGACCAACGAGGCCTGGAATCGGCGGCTCACCTCTGGAGTCGCCGACTTGGTGGTCCCAGTCATCGATTCCCAGTGTTGACTTGATTACTTGACGTAGACACTTGCCCGCAATCGTGGATCTCTCCGGGGGTCCGGCATAAAATGACGGAACCATAGTCCTTGTTGAAGGACGTTGCTGAGAGTGACTGACGTAATCAGGCATGTCTCACCAGTACCCCCCTGAAGAGAGCACAAGAAACATGCGTGTACACCACAGTACAACATAAAATGTATGGAATAAAATCATAGAAATGGAAAAATGTATATATAAGGACGCGTTAGTTAACGAGTCTGTTAGTAGTTAGATTTCTTAAATCTATAAATACTTGTAAACATAATTGATAACATCATCATCTTCTCCATTCAATTCCATCATCCATTGTCTTCATCACAGTTGGGTTCATCATCCTCGATAGTATGGAATAAAACAATCGAAATCTAGTTATAAAATGTATGGAATAAAACAATCGAAATCTAGTTATAAAATGTATGGAATAAAACAATCCAAATATAGTTATAAAATGTATGGAATAAAAATAGAAAATCATAGAAAATAGACCGATTCGTAGAGAAGAATAGAATACTTAAAGAAAGTAGAGAAGACTATCATAGAAGACCCAAGTAGAGAATACGATGCATAGAAAAATAAACTGATCTTAGAAAATCAAAGTAGAGAAAAAGAGGCATACCTAATGAAAGTAGAGAAGATTAGAAGAAACTGATCCGTGAATTTAGTTAATTAGTTAATTTCAATTAATTTCAATTACTGATCCGTGAAGATTAGTAGGGAAAATTAGTTAATTTCAATTAATTTAGAGGTGAATTTACATAAATTAATCTAAAATAAATATAATTTATATAATACAACCTTATAATTTATATAATGTAACCTTATAGTTTATATTAATTAATATAAAAGTAATTGGTTAAATAAAAGTGAAACAATTAATAAAAGGGGGAATGAAAAATAATTTAGGAGAGAAAATCTTTTTTAAAAGGTGAGAAATGAAAAATGAAATTTGTAATGGATATTCCGTTATCTTAAAAATCCGTTACAATATTTTTGTTTAATTTGATATTAAGTATTTTTAACGAAAATTAACAAAGGTAACGGATATTTCGTGAACTTTGATTATAAGTATTTTTAACGATAATTTCGTTAACATTGCTTTGTCCTAACTGCCTACTATTTTTTGTAGTGAATGCATGTTCGGTCTAACACCAATCTCAGATGACTCAAATGGGAGGGTCAGTCTTTGCTATAAATGAGAATATCGTCAAAATAAACCAATACACACTTGTTCAAAAATGACTTGAATATCCCGTTCATAGTGGACTGAAATATTGATAGTGCATTGCACAATCCGAAGGGCATAACAAGGAATTTGTAGTGTCCCTCATGAGTATGGAATGCTGACTTTGGTATTGCTTCTAGGGTCAATCTAATTTGGTGGAATCCTACCTTGAGATCAATTTTAGAAAAATATTTCGTCCCATGCAATTCATCAAATATCTCATTAACAATTGGGATTGGGTATGCATCTTTTACTGTTATTTCATTAAGTGTCCGGTAGTCGACGCAAAACCTCCACGTACCATTTTTCTTCTTCACCAGTATCATCGGAGAAGAAAAAGGGGACCTACTTAGGATCTTGTCTACCAATTTGGTTATTTCTGTTTTCTGGTGATAAGGATATCTATAAGGCCTTACCTTAACTGGGTTGTACCTGGATGGTAAACTATTTCTGGTCTGTTAGGTGGCAGTCCTTTTCTTGGGGGTAAAAGAGTCCATGAAATATTCTAAAATTACCTTCACAGCTAGGGCTATCGTTGTTGGTGAGCTAGTTTTCTTGTCTGTGCTGATTGGGTCTATTTTTAGAAAAAACAATTGTGAATCATTGTCATTTTAAGAAAATGAGGAACCATGCCGGAAAATTTAAGAAAATAAGGAACCATGTCGGAAAATTTAAGAAAATCGAAGCGCCATTTTATTGGTATTAGTTGCGGGTGTTGGGCATCCGTAATGTAGCCTTGATGTGCTCCTTGGGTCGGAAAGGACAACGGTAGATTTTGTGTCAATGTTAGGTTGTGAAGCAACGGCTGTTGATTTGGGGCCAACGGAGGTGGTGGAGCTAAGTGTATTTTGGGAAATTGAACTGTAGACCCGAATTGAGGGATCTGAGTTGGCGGTTGGTTGTTGGGTGGAGGTTTTTTCAGGTTACAAGGCGGTTGGTGGAACGGGGTGCTTGTGTGAAATGGAACCGGAGAATATTGCGACAGTGACGGTGATACTAAAGAAGTAATTAACAAGGATTAATGGGTAATATAAGACTACTGGACTGTTATGTAATCAAACATAAGCACAGGTTATCAGATGAATGGGCAATTAAAGATTCGAGGGTGGAACTACAAGTTCACCGATTAAAGCATCGTTGGGCCAAAGAATAAACTATAGATGAATGGGCCAAAGTTTGAATGAGCCCAGAGACAAATTAATAGTTAAACAATTACAATTAATTAGTTAATTAGTTGTAAATGATAAATGTGCTTAGTGTTATAAGTAGTCAATGTAAAAACAAATGTTTTCAATACATTGTGATACACACCCATTTCCTTAATCAAAGGTTTAAGTGATTGCATTAACCACATACAAACAGTGGCAACTAACAAGGGGTTAGTTAGTTCAAATATACCTATTTCCTCCCCCTTTCTAGTTAATTTCTCGTCGTCCGGCGACTCCTTTCCGTCGGCGAGTGTGCGATTCCTCCCCAAAAATCAAACAACAACCGAAAATAAGTCAGAAAATATAAAATTCAGAAACAGCTCAAATAGGCCAGATGTGACTGGAAATGATTCTGAAAATAAATCAGAAAATAGAGAATCCAGAATGAGCTCAGACAGGCCAGATATAACTGGAAATAACCAGGCTGGCCAGTCCAATCCCACTCTAGAATATCAGTCCATATCAAAAGAGTGCTATAACACTCAAACTGATACAGATTCAAAAAATAAAAAATCCAGAACATTAAGTTCAGAGCAAAAACACATCCATAGGAAACTCAGACATACAGAGTCAAAATAAAGGAGTTTCAACTCAGGATTTTTAGAATCAAAACAGTATAAATAGGCATGTAGAAGATCATGCCAACAAAAATAAAAATAAAAATCCAACATCTCTGGAAATTGAAGGTCAGAATGAAAATAGTGAATTAGAAACCATACCAACCAAATTTGCAAAGCAAACAAGGTTGGGCAGAGTAATAACAAAACCTAAGCATTTTAATGATTTTGAAATGGATGATGGTCCATCCAAGAAAACCAAGTACCCTATGAGTAACTATGTATCATATCATAGGGTAAATGACAAGCATAAAGAATTCCTAAAACAAATAAACCAAATCAATGAACCAACTACATTCAATGAAGCTTCCAATGACCCAAAGTGGGTAGTTGCAATGAAAATTGAAATGGAAGCTCTTATTACAAACAATACTTGGGACATTACTGAACTTTCCAAAGAAAGAAAAGCAGTAGGGTCCAAATGGATATACAAAATTAAGTATAGATCAAATGGATATATTGAGAGGTATAAGGCCAGACTAGTAGCCAAAGGCTTCTCTCAAAAGGAGGATTTTGATTTTTATGAAACCTTTGCACCAGTTGCAAAGATGACAACAGTAAGAATACTAATTACCCTTGCATCTCAGAAAAGATGGAATTTATATTAAATTGATGTTAATAATGCATTTCTACATGGTGATCTCCATGAAGAAGTATACCTAAAACCACCTCAAGGGCTCCTTAAAGAAGGAGACAAGAGAGTGTGTAAACTTAAGAAATCCTTATATGGCCTTAAACAGACCTCTAGGAATTGGTTTGAGAAACTCAGAAACACATTGGTAGAGTTTGGGTTTACACAAACCAAATCAGACTACTCCCTTTTCATAAGGGAGAAAAATGAAAACTTAATATATTTGATAGTCTATGTAGATGATATAATCATCACAGGAAGTAACGAATTAGAAATAGCATTTCTAAAAATACAATTACAAAATAAATTCAAACTAAAAGATCTTGGAAAATTAAACTATTTTCTAAGAATTGAAGTTTCTCACTCTTGTGAAGGAATTTTACTATCTCAAAAAAGATATGCCCTAAAGATACTTGCAGAAAGTGGTATCTCAGGTGCAAAAGAATTTAAAATACCTATGGAGAGAAACATAGGTCTTAGAAATGAATCCAAACAAATTGGAGACCCAAAATTTTATAGAAAATTAGTTGGGAAACTGATATACCTAAATATCACCAGACCTGACCTAAGCTATGCAGTTCACTGGCTAAGCCAGTTCATGAGTGAACCAAAAGAAGTCCACTTAAAAGCCCTGTTTAAAGTACTCAGGTATCTAAAAGGAGCACCAGGTCAGGGCATTCTTTATAAACCAAATGAAAATTTAAATATTCATGCATTCTGTGACTCTGACTGGGCAGGATGTCAAATTAGGAGGAAGTCAATAACTGGCTTCTGCATACTAATAGGAAACTCAGTAATTTCCTGGAAATCTAAGAAACAAGCAACTATATCAAGGTCCTCATGTGAGGCTGAATACAGAGCAATAGCTCAGACAGCCTGTGAAGTGATATGGATCCACCAACTAATTAAGGAAATGAAAATCAAAACTAACAATAGAACAACCGCACATAGAGATAGATCTCTATTGTGATAATAAATCAGCAATCAATCTAGCCAATAACCCTGTCTTTCATGAAAGGACAAAGCACATAGAGATAGATTTCCATTTTATTAGAGAACTAATCACTCAATGAGTGTTTTGTCTAAAGCAAATTGGGACTAAATACCAATTAGCAGATATATATGTTCACCAAACTATTAGGTGAAAATGAGATTACTTCAGCCTCTGTCAAGCTTGGAATCAAAAATATTTATTCCAGAGCTTGAGGGGGGAGTAAAGAAGTAATTAACAAGGATTAATGGGTAATATAAGACTACTGGACTGTCATGTAATCAAACATAAGCACAGGTTATCAGATGAATGGGCAATTAAAGATTCGAGGGTGGAACTACAAGTTCACCAATTAAAGCATCGTTGGGCCAAAGAATAAACTAAAGATGAATGGGCCAAAGTTTGAATGAGCCCAACAACAAATTAATAGTTAAACAGTTACAGTTAATTAGTTAATTAGTTGTAAATGATAAATGTGCTTAGTGTTATAAGTAGTCAATGTAAAAACAAACGTTTTCAATACATTGTGATACACACCCATTTCCTTAATCAAAGGTTTAAGTGATTGCATTAACCACATACAAACAGTGGCAACTAACAAGGGGTTAGTTAGTTCGAATAAACCTAATTCCTCCCCCCTTCTAGTTAATTTCTCGTCGTCCGGCAACTCTTTTCCGCCGGCGAGTGTGCGATTCCTCCCCGAAGATCGAATCAGAAGCACACCCAAGTTTATCAGATACCGGAGACACCATGTGTATTAGTTATAGCGTCGACGTCATGGGTAGCGGTTGTTTGTGATGATCTAGTATAAAATCTATACACTGATCTTTCTCTCTTGTTCCAGTCGACCCCTGGGGTATTTATATATTTTCCTATTGGGCTGAGCCTTTATCGGGTTGTATATTCCCCAGTCCGTGTGTAGACCTGACCCAACTGGGTTGAACCCGGCCTGTCCCGGGTAAACCCTACTCCCTTTGCTGGGCCGCTTGGGCCTGTTGTCCTGCTTCTGGGGCGGCCCTGGTCTGATGGACCAGGGGTATCATCAGTTTGCCCATTACTGGGTTTGGTGGTCTCGGTTGGTTGATTGTTGCTAGTTCCAGTCTTGCTAGAATGGCTTGCACCCTATCCTCTAGCCTCGCGCGCGATTGCGCCGGAGGATCTGGTATGTGATTTGGCGAGAGCGTTCACTCGACGGGCTGGAGGTGAGTTGTTTGCTTTCTCATTTTGAGCAGATGAGTCGACGTCCTCCATGATATAAGTTCGTGAATTGAAAACACCAAATGTATCACCTTGACGTTAGCTCCGACGATGGTCGGAGAGTTGAGTGAAACGGAAATACATAAATGTAAAAAACAAGATAAAGAAATTTATTAAACTTCTCAACTTTCATATTAACCATAATTAATTTATAGTAACCACCAATGGTAACCACCACTGTAACACACGGTTAAGGTTAACCACTTAATAGTTACTTAAATAACCAGCAAGGTTATTAATGTGATACTTGATAATATAAATAATTAGGGAAAATGTTTGGTAAAACTTGCAATTAACCCACGTTTGTACCATAAGTCATTCAGCGTCGGCGGTGATCATCGGGGCCTCTTGGAAGACAGAGCATCCGTGTTAGAGTTTTTACTCAAGTGTATTAATTACACTTTCCTTTTTATCTAGGTCATTTTTTAATTTTTTGATTTCTTCTCGATGCATGATAGAAGGTTCTAACTTCTCCAGATTCAACATCATCTAAAAGAATAATATTTTGCTCTTTAAGTTGTTCTACAACTTTTTCCTTAGATTTCAATTTTTTTGATAAGGCAATATTTTTAGACCTATGTTTTTTTAGTTCTTGATTATCAGAAGAGTTAGTATTTTGCATGTATTTTTCTTATAATGACTTGACTAACTTTTTCTCAGATTTATATCTAAATACTAGTTCTAGATAGGAATTTTCTAAGTGTTGATAATCATAAATGTTAACCTTCGTATCTGAGTCGTTGGCCATCAGACATCTATCGATTTCAGAATCTTCGTTAGTATCAGACCAGCTCACTTGATGTGCAGTATCCTTAACTTGTGGACAATTGAGTCTTATGTGTCCAGTCTTGTTGCAGTTGTAACAAGTTAATTCCTTTTGCTTACCTGATTCTTTCTGTTTGGATTGGTCTGACCTGTGTGATTTATGATGTGAACTACTTTCTTTAGATTTCTTTCTTTTCTTGATCAGTTTATACCTGGTTCCATCGAAGAACGAAGGTTTGTTTGATGCGAAACCTTGGTGTCCTTATTCTTCTTGTATCCTGTTAGAAACAGACGTGAAGGTGTTAATAACCTACTTGACTTTGATACTACTTGTAGGATTCTGATCAGTGGCTAGGGGGTATAGTCTCTTTTCGTGATTTCTCAGTTGATTTGTGAAATACTTAAGAAAATAAGTGATGAACAAGGATTTATTAAAATATTATCTGTTCTTTCAAAATTTACTACAATATATGAATAATGAGTCAACTTATCAAATAATGATTTATAAGCCAACTGTAGTATATAAATACTAAGTTATCTTATAAGCACTCACATTATATTATAAGTTAAAATATATTATAAATGACCAGGTGACTAGATAGTGATTTTAACTTAACTGATAGTGCTTATTAAGCCAACTGTAGTATATGAATAATAAATTATCTTATAAGCACACAAGTTATAATATAAGTTAAAATATATAAATATAAATGACCAGGTAACTGAATAATGATTTTAACTTAAAGTAACCTCAGGCAATGATCAGATAACTGGTTGATGGATCTGCAAGAAAGTAGTCAACCTCAATTTATCACTAGATAACTGAATGAGGGATCTCTTAGTTCTTTTTTTATCTTGTTAAGTTATTTAATCTATAAAAAAAGGAAAATAAAAAGAAGACAAAGATTAACAAGCTAGAGCTAATTCAGTTGCGATGACACACAGAGATCACTAGCATAAAGGTAATGCAAAAACCTCATGTAAACTTTATGTCTAAACATTCACGAACGAAGTCTGTTACGGATAGACTTAAACCTTAGAGTATTCTAAGAACTCTTAAAAACCTCTGTAAGCTTTAAGTCAACTTCGCTTACGAACCAAGTCTTTTACGGGAAGACTCATACCTTAGAGTATTCAAGAGCACTCTTAAGAATCTTTGTAAGCTTTAAGGCTACCTCGCTTAACCACCAAGTCTTTTACGGCTAGACTCGCACTTTAGACTATTAAGGATACTCTTAAAAACCTTTGAATCTTTGAGGTCGATTCCACCTAAGAGTTTTCGCGGAAACTTTATAGACCCAAACCTAATTTTATGGTTGAACTCGTGTAATCTTACAAGTGTTTATGTTGAGACATACCTCTCACAACACTTGAAATACTTACAAGATGTGGAGCTTGATCTTCTAACACACTTTTAACATGTATGAGAGGGGAAGAAGAAGAAGTGAAGAACATGAGCATACAACCTTGAAAACAATTCTCATAAAGCTTGATAAAGAGCAAGAGAGAGAATGAAGAATTAAAGCTTTCAACCAAAGAGATCTTTTCTTATATAGAAAGATGGTAAGTGATAGCTTTTTCCCTTAGTGTGCCCCTCCTTATATAGAAACCGTGGATGGCATAAGGAGGTAATTTTCTTTAACTTCCACAAGCATTGGGAGAAGAGAGATTCTTTACACATCATTAATTCTTAAAAGAGAATCTTTCTTCTTGTAGTAGAACTTGTAAAATCCTTGCATGGGTTTTAATGAAGCATTGACACTCAAGATCTTGTAGTTGAGATTTGTTGGATTGCATTGAATCTTGAGATATTAAAGTGTAGATGTTAGTTGGATAGGTTTAATGCTATACGTTTTTCACCATAGGAATTCTTTGAAACTTGAATAGGTAGATGGGCTTCTCTCACACTATCTTGATTAACCATTAAGAAATTAAGACATTGAAAGCAATGGTTAAGTCAAACTAGTTGGTGAGAATAAATAAATACAAACTACAATAATTAACTTAATCAATGTAGAGATTTGTTTGATGATAATAAATCAGTCAATCTCATCTTCATTTAATCATGTATCAAGTCAATTTTATATCATATGAGTTTAAATTAATATATAAATAAAATTAACTAATATAAGTCTATTGCTGACACATGACTGTATACAAGCTACTCCCGTCAACAGGGACTAGGGTTCCGTTCGTTATATACTAGACGCCCGGAAGGCTCCCACAAGTGCGGAACTAAAGTCTTCGTCAAATCATCGAGTCAACTCTCTGGATCGCCGGTTTGGTCTGCCAAATCGCCGATTTGAGTGGCAAATCGTCGAGTTGAGGCCAAGATCGCCAACACCTGGCAGAATACCGATCTTGCCCTTTGAACTCGCCAACCCTACCACTAAATTGTTAATTCCCCCAAATCGCCGATTTCCAGACCGTTACTCGATGCCAGACCGTGCCATTATGGACGGACGTGGTCACCACTGTGGATTACGCCCCTAGAGGCCCTATAAAAGGGGACCCCGGGCTCACTCCAAAGGCATCAGTTCTACCTTTTCTAGAGCATATTACACAAAGCGAATCGTCGATTCTGATAGTGCAATCATCGATTCCTCCCTGAAGACTTGAACTAGGGCGTGCTTCGTGGATTCAAGATAGCCGCTCGCACCACCGCGAGCTTTGGTAAAACTTTCTATACTTCATCATCTATCTATTGTGAATTAGGGTTTACTATAATTAAGATTAATTGACAACTAAATATATCATTGAGAATCTTGTTTCTATAAATTTCTTAAGAAATCAACAAGTGATAAACATTATCAAACCCGAGCGACCTTTGAGCATTTACCGTCGTTGAAAAGGGGCCATGCCAAACTCTGCCAATAAATCTTTATACCCAACCCGATTAAATCATCGGAGAGTGACCTGACTTTCAAGCGATATTCCATCATCGAAATATCATCATCCTTCTTAATCGTACCTAGCCAATCTCGAATGGTCTTAGCATACACTTCACTTCTTGGGGATAGTTTATGTTCCAGATTTCTTCGAGTGCATGCCGCTATATTTTATTTACCACAACTGGATACACAGCCTTCCCAATTGATGATTTGATCCAAGAGAAGATAAGCCAATTGCCAGTTCGTGTACATCAGATTGATATCACCATCAGGCATCTTTGCTGTTGGAATAACTGAATCAGGAGTGGCCACCACATCCATTAAATTATAAAAATTTAATTGATCTTCCATTTGCGATCTCCAGAAACTATAGGATTCGCTTTGCTCCAATAGTTATCGAATGCATCTTGCAGCATTCATCAGATTATTCCCAAAACCATCATCTTGCTCCATAATCAATTAAACAGAGAATCATACAAACAAGATTATTCGATTATTTAATCCTTTCTGATACCATATGAAAGGTTAATAAAATCAAATCGAAGTATCTTTCATTAATACAACTATGGTATTTATACAACCTGATGAAGCACGTAATCAGCTACCAGGGGGTTCGCGGGGTTGCGAGATGAGCCGGAGGCTTTGGAGTCCACGACGCGCTCTCTACGTCAAATACCTGCAAAGAGGAGGGGAATCGACGACTCTGGCTCCTAAGTGTGCTCTGGTTGGAGTGTGTAGTCAAGTGTGTTGTGGAGGAATGAGGACCCACCAAGGGCCCCTTTTATAGGGCCCTTGGGGCGTTTCTCATTCATTGTTCCTGGGGCCCACGCCATTATGGTGCCCCATTGATGGTGCCATAATGATGTGGGCCAAGTCAAGTAACGCCTGAGAGTCGGCGACTCAGGTATGGGAGTCGTCGACTCAGGGTGGAGCCATCAATTCCCCAAGAGCCCAGGTTGGCAGTCTACCAAAACTGGCCAACTTGGCCTGGAATCGGTGACTCACCTCTGGAGTCGGCGACTTGGTAGTCCCAGTCGTCGATTCCTAGTGTTGATTTGAGTACTTGATGTAGACACTTTCCCGCAACCGTGGAGCTCTCCGGGGGTCCGGCATAAAGCAACGGAACCCTAGTCCTTGTTGAAGGGCGTTGTTGGGAGTGACTGACGTAATATGGCATGTCTCACCAGTACTCCCCCCCTGAAGAGAGCACAAGAAACATGCGTGTACCTCCAGTATCCCCCCCAAGCAAGGATGTTGTGCGATCCACATCACTATCAGATTGGATTGAATCATTGCGGCCACAACGACACAATGATCTCGTGTCCATCACTATCAGATGGATTGATTCACTATCAAAATCTAATTCCAGGCAAACGGAACTACGTGTTTATGGTCTATCCCTGATCAAGGGCGACTTTTTGTCCGCAACGACGGTTACCCCATCAAGGTCAAAGCGACAAAATGGGTTGAGATCATTAAGGCCAAAACGACAAAATGATCTCTAGTCTATCAAGGCCAAAGCGACAAGATAGATTAACTCACTATCAAGGTTTGACTCACTATTAGAGTCTGGTTCACTATTAGAACCTGATTCACTATTACAATCTAACCTGCAAAAAAGAAAACATCCTGCAAAACAACTAGATCAGGAAAACATCCTTTGCTCAAATTAATCCTTGGTAAATCTGGCCAAAGCGACAGATTTTACTATGCTCAATATTTTGACAACTTCTGGCCGAAGCGACAGAAGTGTCGGGAGAGCTTTTGATACTCCTCCTCGAGTTGTGACGACTTCTGACCGAAGCGACAGAAGTGTCGGGAAAGCTTGTGATACTCCCCCTCGAGTTGTGACGACTTCTGGCCGAAGCGACAGAAGTGTCGGGAGAGCTTGTGATACTCCCCCTCGAAGTGTGACGACTTCTGGCCGAAGTGACAGAAGTGTCGGGAGAGCTTGTGATATTCCTCCTCGAAGTGTGATGACTTCTGGCCGAAGCGACAGAAGTGTCGGGAGAGCTTGTGATACTCCTCCTCGAGTTGTGACGACTTCTGGCCGAAACGACAGAAGTGTCGGGAGAGCTTGTGATACTCCCCCTCGAAGTGTGACAACTTCTGGCCGAAGCGACAGAAGTGTCGGGAGAGCTTCTGATACTCCTCCTCGAGTTGTGACGACTTCTGGCCGAAGCGACAGAAGTGTCGGGAGAGCTTGTGATACTCCTCCTCGAGTTGTGACGACTTCTGGCCGAAACGACAGAAGTGTCGGGAGGGCTTGTGATACTCCCCCTCGTGATACTCCCTTCTTTGAGTTGTGACTACTTCTGGCCGAAGCGACAGAAGTGTCGGGAGAGCTTGTGATACTCCCCCTCGAAGTGTGACGACTTCTGGCGGAAGCGACAGAAGTGTCGGGAGAGCTTGTGATACTCCCTTCTTTGAGTTGTGACTACTTCTGGCCGAAGCGACAGAAGTGTCGGGAGAGCTTGTGATACTCTTCCTCGAGTTGTGACGACTTCTGGACGAAGCGACAGAAGTTTCGGGAGAGCTTGTGATACTCCCCCTCGAAGTGTGACGACTTCTGGCCGAAGCGACAGAAGTGTCGGGAGAGCTTGTAATACTCCCTTCTTTGAGTTGTGACGACTTCTGGCCGAAGCGACAGAAGTGTCGGAAAAGCTTGTGATACTCCCCCTCGAGTTCTGACGACTTCTGGCCGAAGCGACAGA
>LFYR01001611.1:0-22757 GCA_001185155.1 Zostera marina | reverse complement strand
TTCTTTGAGTTGTGACGACTTCTGGCCGAAGCGACAGAAGTGTCGGAAAAGCTTGTGATACTCCCCCTCGAGTTCTGACGACTTCTGGCCGAAGCGACAGAAGTGTCGGGAGAGCTTGTGATACTCCTCCTCGAGTTGTGACGACTTCTGACTTCTGGCCGAAGAGACAGAAGTGTCGGGAGAGCTTGTGATACTCCTCCTCGAGTTGTGACGACTTCTGGACGAAGCGACAGAAGTTTCGGGAGAGCTTGTGATACTCCCCCTCGAAGTGTGACGACTTCTGGCCGAAGCGACAGAAGTGTCGGGAGAGCTTGTAATACTCCCTTCTTTGAGTTGTGACGACTTCTGGCCGAAGCGACAGAAGTGTCGGAAAAGCTTGTGATACTCCCCCTCGAGTTCTGACGACTTCTGGCCGAAGAGACAGAAGTGTCGGGAGAGCTTGTGATACTCCTCCTCGAGTTGTGACGACTTCTGACCGAAGCGACAGAAGTGTCGGGAGAGCTTGTGATACTCCCCCTCGAGTTGTGACGACTTCTGGCCGAAGCGACAGAAGTGTCGGGAGAGCTTGTGATACTCCCCCTCAAAGTGTGACGACTTCTGGCCGAAGCGACAAAAGTGTCGGGAGAGCTTGTGATACTCCCTTCTTTGAGTTGTGACTACTTCTGGCCGAAGCGACAGAAGTGTCGGGAGAGCTTGTGATACTCCTCCTCGAGTTGTGACGACTTCTGGACGAAGCGACAGAAGTGTCGGGAGAGCTTGTGATACTCCCCCTCGAAGTGTGACGACTTCTGGCCGAAGAGACAGAAGTGTCGGGAGAGCTTGTGATACTCCCTTCTTTAAGTTGTGACGACTTCTGGCCGAAGCGACAGAAGTGTCGGAAAAGCTTGTGATACTCCCCCTCGAGTTCTGACGACTTCTGGCCGAAGCGACAGAAGTGTCGGGAGAGCTTGTGATACTCCTCCTCGAGTTGTGATGACTTCTGGCCGAAGCGACAGAAGTGTCGGGAGATCTTGTGATACTCCCCCTCGAAGTGTGACGACTTCTGGCGGAAGCGACAGAAGTGTCGGGAGAGCTTGTGATACTCCCTTCTTTGAGTTGTGACTACTTCTGGCGGAAGCGACAGAAGTGTCGGGAGAGCTTGTGATACTCCCTTCTTTGAGTTGTGACTACTTCTGGCCGAAGCGACAGAAGTGTCGGGAGAGCTTGTGATACTCCTCCTCGAGTTGTGACGACTTCTGGACGAAGCGACAGAAGTTTCGGGAAAGCTTGTGATACTCCCCCTCGAGTGTGACGACTTCTGGTCGAAGCGACAGAAGTGTCGGGAGAGCTTGTGATACTCCCTTCTTTGAGTTGTGACTACTTCTGGCCGAAGCGACAGAAGTGTTGGAAGAACTTGTGATACTCCCCCTCGAAAATCATGCCATTGTGACACATAACTTTTAGAATGAGTAGTTTTCGGAAATATTTGACTTAGATTGTCAATGGACTATCTTTTGTTTTTTCTTTGCTAATCTCATATAAATTACCCTTTAAATTGTAACTAAGACCTGAAACTAGATTCACAAGTTGTAATTTAGCCTCTCTGGACGTAAATTAGACTCTACTAACCCTATTGCTAGTCACTTTGGACGTAGACTTGGTCGTACGATTCATAGCTCAGTCTACGGCTAAACTCGCGAAATAAATTAAACTTCATAACAAATCAAGACTCGCAAAACTAATTGACGTAATAAGTTGGAGATACAAAAATTATCGGGAATTTTTAGCTAAGACGTAGAATTTTTTAGAACCTAAGACTCTAGATTTCATTCCCTAATATGAAGTTGAACTCTGGCTGAAGCGACAGAGTAACTTTTGGACCAGCATCAAGGCCAAAGCGACAAGATGGGGTTGGATCGTTAAGGCTAAAACGACAAAACGATTTTAATCTATTAGGGCCATAGCGACAAAATAGATTTCTAAGGTAGGGTACTAGATAGAGTCGTAGGTAGGTGATTTTGAAAGAAGTGTCAACTTTATTGACTTTTTGAAATAAGAATTACAAAGATAAAATCTAACTATTCTACTTTGTAATTTGTACTAGCATATACACTAAGAGGACCTAAAGAATAATGTGTTCAATATTAAGCGTAGTAATGCTACATGTTGTCTGCGTGCCAGGTGTTTGGAACCATTGTTCCATCCTTCCGCCGTAGGCGATAAGTTCCTGGCCTTATCTCCTCTTCGAAGTTGGATGACAGGTTATTCCTTGGTCTATTCCTCTCGGTTATGCTAGCCTTCCGCGTGACGAGAGTTCCTGGCAGGAAGACTTTTTTGCGTACTTGGCGATTGTGGTATCTTGATACGCTTGCCTTGTACGATTCGTTCCGCAGGTTCGCCTCGTCACGGGTTTCATCCCTCAACTCTAGCTCTATAGCTAGGTTTTGGTCATTTGTTTGTTCGTCGTACGTCGAGACTCGGTACGTTGGTATACTCATCTCGATTGGTACGACTGTCTCCACTCCATAGGTTATGGCGAAAGGGGTGTTGCCCGTGGGGTTTTTACTTATTGTGCGATATGCCCATAGGATTTCGCATAATTTGTCTGCCCAGGCCCCTTTGGCTGATTCGACTTTCTTTTTCAATCCTTGTACGATGGCCTTGTTGGTTACCTCCACTTGTCCATTTGCCTGAGGTCGGTAAACGAAGGCAAAGTGGAGTTTTATGTTTAGGTCCTCGCACATTCTTGAAAATTTTCCCACCGTAAATTGCGTACCATTGTCTGTGACAATGTGTTGGGGGACTCCGAATTGACAGACTATGGAGCGGTAGACGAACTTGACCGCCGCATCCTGAGTGATCTTCGCTACAGCCTGAGCCTTGACCCACTTTGTAAAGTAATCTACCGTTACAAAGATGAATCGAGCTTGGGATGTTGAGGGTGGGAATGATCCTACGATGTCCAGTCCCCACCTTGCGAACGGGATCAAGCTCAAAATCGGAGTCATATCCGCGGATTATTTCTGTTGCATTGGACTATGCAACTGACATGCTCGGCACTTGCGGACGTAAGTGCGAGCTTCCAACCGTAGGGTGGACCAATAGTACCCCAGCCGTATGATTTTGAAGGTAAGTGCTCTTCCTCCCTCATGGAGCCCGCACGAGCCTTCGTGTACTTTCTGGATCACCTTATCCGTGTCAGGTTTGGCCAAACAACGCAGCAACGGACTGTCGAAGGATTTTTTGTAGAGTACCCCTTCGACGTCGCAATATTTGGTTGCCTTGTGTTTTAATTTTTTGGCCTGCCCTTTATTGTCGGGAAGTACTCCATTCTGAATGAATGCCAATATTAGTTGTCTCCAATCCTCTTGGGGATCGGATGAGACACTCAATATCTGGCATGTTGGCTGGAGTATAGAGTCCACCAAGATTTCGCGTTGACCTTCCTCCCAAGCCGCTGCGAGGCATGCCAGTGCATCGGCGGGTGTGTTTTGAGTGCGAGTGATTTGCTCGATTTTGAACTCAGCGAATTGTTTGGTGAGTGCCACCATTGCTTCCATATACTTAGTGATCTGTGGTTCTTTGCAGGCAAATTCACCAGTGGTTTGCTGAGCTACGAGTTGGGAGTCAGTGCGAAGCGTGACATTCTCAGCGCCGAGAGTTCTTAATAGCTTTAGGCCGTGTATAGCTGCTTCGTATTCCGCGACATTGTTAGATGTTGGGAAGTGAAGCCGTACCGAGTGTTCGTAGTTTTTTTCCATCCGGGCTATGGATTTTCACTCCGATACCCGAGCCTATGCTGCAACTCGAACCGTCTACTTCTACAATCCAGGGTTGGGTCAGGTTTGATGGTGTGAGTTCGACGATGAAGTCCGCTACAGCTTGCCCTTTGATGGCAGTGGCTGGTCGGAAATCCAAGTCGAACTAACTGAGCTCGATTGCCCATTTGGTTAACCTTCCCGAGATATCTGGCTTGTGAATTAGACGGCGTAGGAGACACAATGTAAGTACTACGATCATGTGCGCTAAGAAGTAAGCTCGAAAATGACGGCAAGCGTGGATCACGGCATATACGATTTTCTGGATTGGTGAGTACCGTATTTCGGCACCTTGCAGTCGCCTCGAGTGATAGTAGATAAGGACTTGATCTTTGTCCCTTTGCGCGATGAGGACTGCACTTACGGCTTTCTCTGAAGCTGCTATGTATAAGAACAAGTCTTCCCCATCCTTGGGTGAAGTCAGCATTGAAAGCGAGGACATATGTGCTTTTAGCTTTGTAAATGCCTCCTCGCATTCCGATGTCCAAGTGATACTGCCCTTAGCCGCAGTTTTTAGTAGCTGGAAGAACGGTTTACACTTGTTAGCCGTTTGGGATATGAAACGACTGAGCGCATTAATTCGTCCGTTCAACCTTTGTACATCTCTGATTGTGCGGGGGGCTTCCATATCAAGGATTGCTTGGATTTTGTCGGGATTTGGTTTGATCCTGTGTTGACCTACATAGAAACCAAGGAACTTGCCTTGATTCTGAAGGAACACTTGGCCGGGTTGAGCTTCATTCCGTATTGCTTCAATGTGCCAAGGGTTTCTCTCAGATCCTAAGGGTGCATTTTCACGCTTGACGATTTGACCAAAATATCATCAACGTAAGCGGAAACGTTGCGCCCGATCTGGTCTGCGAAAACCTTGTCCATTAAGCGTTGGAATGTAGCTTCAGCATTCCTTAAGCCGAATGGCATTACTCTGTAACAGAATGTCCCTGAGTCTGTGATGAAGGATGTTTTTTCTTCATCAGGCTCATGCATCAGGATCTGGTTATATCCCGAGTGGGCATCCATCATAGAGAGGAGTTCGTTACCAGACGCTCCATCGTCTAGTTCGTCGATAGATGGGAGCGGGTAACTATCCATTAGGTATGCTTTATTGAGATCAGTGAAATCAATGCACATACGCCATTTGCCATTGGGCTTCTTGACGAGGACGGGGTTAGCCAACCAAGTTGGATATCGAACCTCTCGAATGTGTCTGGCATTCAAAAGTTTCGATATCTCCTCGTTGGCGGCTTCCCGCCTGTCAGAAGTGAGTACTTGACGCTTTTGGCGACGAGATGGGATGGATGAGTCGACATTAAGTTTGTGCATCACGATTTGACGCGCAATCTGTGTCGGTGCCTCACCCTCCCAAACGAACCTGTCCTGGTGCTTCTCCAGGACAGTCACAAGTTTGGCCCTTAGGTCAGGGGCTAACCCCTTTCCCAATGCCACGTGTTCCCTCTCCATCTGGTATATTTCAGTCTCATCCACGGGTTGTAATTTTTCCCTCTCCCCATTGTCGGGTGGGGCGTGGACGAGCATGTTGTTTTGTTTGACCAGCTGGGTTACCTTCTTATACTCTTGTCTAGAATCTTTTTGTGATCCTTTGACAGTTGCGACGATCCCTTTGATTGGGTATCGTATGCACTGGTGATAAGAAGACGGGACTGCTTTGATCCCATGGATAAAGGGTATCGTATTCACTCTTCGAGATCAGTTGCTCGATATAAAGCGAGAACTCCCTGCAATGGTCCGTCAGGTGGCCGCGGTCCTTGTGGAATTTACAGAATCTTCCACCTTTTTTACGGATACCCTTGGTTGCAGGGTTCAAAGAACGAGGAGCGGGCAGATCCGCTCAGTTCTTCAGTTTCTCAAACAGCTCGCCTTTGCTGATTGTTAGTGGGGTCCAATCCCTCCATGGTTGGGGTGGACCCTTTGGCGACTGTTTGGCCGAGGTCTGATACACTTTATTGTCGTGTTTGGGCTTCCATTCCTTCTTGAAGGAATCAGCCGCATTGTCAGTGCATCTGTTCGAGGAGCCACGAAAATTGTTCTTCCCGTTGTAGCCCTTCTTCTCGAACTTTGGTTTTTTGAAGCTAGTGCTCTCAAGTTCCACTAGCTTGTTTTCATTCTCCTCTTCCATCTCAATGTATGATTGAGCTCGCTGGAAGAGGTCGGGTAAAGTCTTCACTTTATGGAGCATAAGATTCTGGGCCAAAGGGGAGTAGGGTACTAGCCCTTTCATGTACCCCGCTATGGCCAGACTCGGGATTAGGTCGCTCACTTCTATCATCATTGAAGTGAACTTAATCGTGTAATCCCTCAACGACAGCTTGTTCTGTCGTAGTGCCATTAGTGCATTGGCACTGTGTTTGATCTTGATCATCCCCACATGTTGGGCGATGAACTTGAATGAGAGGTCTGCAATGCTGGAAATTGATCCAGCTGGCAGACCGGAAAACCATCGATAAGCGCTGCCCTTGAGAGTGTCGGGGAATGCCTAACACAACAATGCATTATCGGTGGTCTGCGGTTCCAAGACATTAAGGTAGAGGTTGATGTGATCTTTTGGATCAACCGAACCGTCATACTCTTCTATCCTGGGTACCCGCCAGGTTGGTGGAAAAAACACCCTCAAAAGGTCCTCATGGAAAGGAGCGTTTTTTATTCTTAGGAACTCGATCGGACTGCTGGCGACTGGATTGTCGGCCAGCTTCCGACGGAGATCTTCCACGAACCGTGTTGTAAGAGTCTTGTCAGTGCGACTCTTACTAGGTCCAGCCTTTGACTTAGATGGTTCTGGACCCTTCTTCTTTTTCTTCACAGATGGAGAATAGTGAGAGGCCGATTCACCCGCTCCTTTGCGAGCGATGGTCCTCTGACTCCTCGCTTTCTCGAGGTTGGTAACTCTTTTTTCCATGGTCTCCATGAAGTTAATCAACCTCGCTTCTAGAGCGGGAGGGATGGATGGTGCCTGAGGAGGTATGTCAGTTTAAGATCCTCAAACCATTCTGGCACTATTGGCCTGTCATGCTGAGAAAGCTCAGTTTGTGCCCCTTCGGGCACCATTGAGGATTTACCTTTCTTCCTCAAATGGTAGTCGCGCTTTTGTCTTTCAGATGTCATTGGCGACAAAAGCGAATTTCAACCGAAGTGTAAGTATTGACCGAACTAACTCGAAAGAAACCAAGTGGAATCGACGATTCAGCAGGTGGAGTCGGCGATTGGCCTTAGGTTTTTTCTCTTTCGAGCCGAGTCGAGGACAGCACTCTTAGCTAGCAGAATAATCCTAGAATCGATGACTTAGTAGGTGGAGTCGGCGATTGCTGGTATGAATCGACGATTCCTTGACAAAAAGTCAGCGATTCACCCGAAGGGAATAGAGTCAAACTTTGCGAAGAAAATTTCGCGATTACGACGGGATATCGTATAGTTCGATAGTCCCACAGACGGCGCCAACTAATGAAGCACGTAATATGCTACCAGGGGGCTTATGGGGTTGCGAGATGAGCCGGAGGCTTTGGAGTCCACGACGCACACTCTACGTCAAATACCTGTAGAGAGGAGGGGAATCGACGACTCGGATGTGGGAGTCGGCGACTCGGGATCCTAAGTGTGCTCTGGTTGGAGTGTGTTGTAGAGGAATGAGATGAGAATGAGGATCCTCCAAGGGCCCCTTTTATAGGGTCCTTGGGGCGTTTCTCATTCATTGTTCCTGGGGCCCACGCCATTGTGGTGCCCCATTGATGGTGCCATAATGACGCGGATCAAGTCAAGTAACGCCTGAGAGTCGGCGACTCAGGTATGGGAGTCTTCGACTCAGGGTGGAGCCATCGATTCCCCAAGAGCTAGGTTGGCAGTCTACCAAAACTGGCCAACTTGGCTTGGAATCGGTGCCTCACCTCTGGAGTCGGCGACTTGGTAGTCCCAGTCGTCGATTCCCAGTGTTGACTTGAGTACTTGGCGTAGATACTTGCCCGCAACCGTGGAACTCTCTAGGGGTCCGGCATAAAGCGACGGAACCCTAGTCCTTGTTAAAGGGTGTTGCTGGGAGTGACTGGCGTAATCAGGCATGTCTTACCACAACCCAATTTACATTAACAGTTAACTAACAACTAACTGAAAAACAACTCTGGCTAATTTACTCTTCATAACACTTGGTTGCCATTTTTATATCCAACCTTCCAAGGTTTTTTGGGAAATTGAACACTCAGATGTCGAAGGGTTCGCTTGGTATGAAGTATGTAGTGTTGAATCACATTAAAAAATATTTTGTTTAAAGCAATTACACTTTTTCATGGAATGAAAAGATTCCATACATAAATTAAAAGTACAAATAGATGTAAAAAGATCGAAATGAATAAAAACTCAATTATTGACTTTCTCTTATTAGGTATATAGTCTAGTTATATATATAGAACTAGCTAGATATGTTGTCTCAGAAAGTTGATTTTTCATGCTTTCATAGTTGATGTCTTCTGAGGTTGATGACAACTCTTTTTGTGACACTCTATATCACTGGCATGTATTCAACGGTGAGGTTTTCAGACGCCCAGGGATAAGTCATCAATAGTAATGCATGCAATACATAAACATCAATTTTCCCTTCGTCGTAACCAATGGTTACTTTTTCAAGGACCTTTCCTCGGAGTAAAATGAAATTCAATAATTTGATAGACTGGAGAAAATCAACATTCACTCGATATATGTATACTTTTTGAAGTGAATGCATCATACATTCTGCTGAATCGCATTCTAATTCCCAATACGACAACTCATGCAGATGTTCCTCATTGTCTATGCTATCGATGTAATCTTCTTCGATGTTTTCGTAATTTGAATCTCCATCATTATCTTCTTCCTCGTCATTATAAGCATTGGAGATTGTCGATGGATGAAGAACCTAAAATAACATTTTATTTTCAAAATAAAAAATTATCAAGATCATATTAATTAAGTTTGATTCACCTCAACAATGAGTTCCTTCAAATTTGGACAACTGTTGATCAGACAACGAAAAATAGACCTTGTTACTTCATTTGAAAGTACCATAGCCACCTTAAGTTTCTTCATGTTTTGTAACCAAAATTCTTCAGGTAATTTTCTTGGCATAATTTCGAAATCCTATATATCATGGTATTGAATTTTGTTAGGATATTTATCTATCTATCTATTATAATCAATAAGAATAAATACCTGACAAGCAAACTCATCTTCAATATGCATCTTTAAGTCTTCAAGGGACTGTAGTTGTGTGAAAAATTGAACAACAGCTTCTTCTGATTCAGGGCCATAATTCACTAGGTCAAAACCAACTACACAAAACTCTAGTTTCTTTAGCTGAGGGACATCTTTTACAGATATGATCATCGGAGAGTTGTTGTCGATTTTTAAAGATAAAAGACTGTTTGAACTAACGATAAACTCATCGATCTCCATCACAGTCTCTAGAACCAGATTCTGAAGTGCACGACAATTTGATACTAAACGTTGGAGATCAGATTGGGAGAGGTTGACAGCACTCAACTTAAGATATTTGAGATTTATAAGATTAACAAAACTCCTTGAAGATGGAACATTAACATAGCATCTCTTCAACACAAGCCACACCAGAGAACGACATAGAAAAATTGATTCGGGGACGATGGAAGTTGTTGAAGCCGAGTTGTAAAGAAAAAGCTGATTCGATCCACCTTCATCAAAAATATTATGTATAATATCTGGTAAGAGTAATATGTTGAGAGCATTGAACCATGCAAAGTCTATCTCACATCGCGATGAGAAAGGAGACCTATGTGATCGAATTACATCACAAATTATGTTAATGATCCGTTCGTTTATCTGATGACCATAAATATTTGGGTATACTTCGTTGGGGATGAACTCTATAAGAATTCCGAATAATGATCGCCATTTTTTGGAAAGAACAGTCGTTTTGACAGCTTCCTTTAAAGTTAGGCAAGATATAATCGATATCAAAATGATATCTGGAAGACTGCTAATCAGATCGATTCTCTGTCTTTGCTTCATTATAATATATTAATCAATAATTTGACTGAAATTTGAATATTCTTTGATCTCTTTGTATATATTTTCTATCTCTATATAAAATAAATCCTTCGAAAAAAAATTCTATATATAAAGAAAGAAATCTGAAATGAATGCAAGATTACGATCATGAGATTGGATAGAACAAAAAAAACATACAAAACACCTAAAAAACGTACGAAAACGTATAAAACGAATAAAACGTACAAAACGTTTCTGTTTATCCATGCATGTATACTCTCGAAAACTCTAAAAAATATATGCATAATCTTCTAATGAAGTGCCATATCTAATATTCATGTATTTTGGTTTTTGATGATACTAATCTTATTCAGCTGACCCAATCGGCCCAGTCCAAGACCCATCAAGAGCTTGTAAAAATATTACTGATAAGGGTGGAACCCGATCAGTGCTCGGACGACGCTTCGAACAAGCGTTGGGCCAGGAACTTCGCTGGAAACAGCTCGGACACCTCAATCACTTAGGCTCACTCTGGCAGGAGTTCTCTCTCACTTGAATCAACCTAACCTTAATGAGTAGAAGTGACCTCTATTTATAGGGTCCTTATGGGGTAATTTGGTCATTAGGTCTCTAACCGCCTAACTGATCAGATCTGGCCTAGTTCGACTTTATGAGGTTGATTTCCTTATAGCCGACATTAGCCCTCGACTTCCGTAGAAGTCGGCCTGCAGCGGTCGACTTCCTCATAAAGTCGACTGGGGTCTCCCATTGTCTATACGAGTACTTACCATCCATTTCGGGTTATCTCAATCTATGATTGTTGGTATCGTGACCAAGTCTCGGATACTGTATCACCAGTACTCCCCCCTTCGATACGTACTAGGTTTCCTGAGGAACTGCTTTCTGGTCTTGTTGATGTGATCTGGGCATCAGATCTTGCATCACCAGTACTCCCCCCCTCCTTCGCTCGTCGTGGTGGGGATCCCTACCCAGTATCACCAGGGTCCCCCCACCTAACGATAGGAGATCCGTTCTCGTACTCGTAGGGTTTGATGCACAACCTATATTTTCGGGGTTCCCCCTGCCAGTGCATGTTTTGAGCAACCGAAATGAGCGAGCCTCTTTCCCTGCGAGCCCATTCCTGATCCTTTGAACGTTGTCAACTTAAGCGTAACCGAGCCTTGGTCGGATCCCTTGCCCTTTATCTCTCACTTCCTTGATAGGTGATAATTCAGAGGTATTTATTGTACACCCCCTATCTTGGTGAAATTTCAGAGGTATTTCTCGTACACCTCCTGTCTTGGTGAAATTTCAGAGGTATTTCTCGTACACCTCCTGTCTTGGTGAAATTTCAGAGGTATTTCTCGTACACCTCCTGTCTTGGTGAAATTTCAGAGGTATTTCTCGTACACCTCCTGTCTTGGTGAAATTTCAGAGGTATTTCTCGTACACCTCCTGTCTTGGTGAAATTCCAGAGGTATTTCTCGTACACCCCCTTAATTTCTCGTACACCCCCTGTCTTGGTGAAATTCTGTATTTGACTTTTAAAGGGGTCGACTTTCGAGAAGAGGATGACTTTTTGGCCTCGACTTTCTCGTCGACTTCTAGGCCTCTACTTCTATGGTCGAATTTTTAAGTTGGTCCTGCTTTCTTTGACCCATATAAATAGGTGTTAGGTTTCTTTACACATCTCAGACATGGATCTCCTTGCGAGTCTCTTTGCTGATTTTGTGCAGGGAGAGATCGAAGAGCTTAACAAAATTTTGGGTTTACTAGACCCTCATGCACCTGCTTTAGATCTGCCCACTCTTTGTCAGATTATTTTGGAGCGACAGAGTGTTGCTATGGCTGCTCAGGAAACCTTGTTCGAGAAGTGGTCTACTGGAGATCTTTCTCTTAGGGAACCTGCTATAGTTGCGAGACGTGGTCACCGTCGGAGGCGTTCCCGTCGTGCTAGGTCTCCCATGGTTGATGTTCCTATCAACTTTACTTAGGGACTTTTATTCTTGATATATTTTTTAAATGTCGACTTGTATTGCGAAATGTCGAGTTGTTTCTCTTGATTTCTTGGTCGAGAAGTCAAGTCGTATCGTCGACTTAGTCGAAATATCGAGCATTTAAGCGTCGACCGATGTCAAAATCTCGTGCCGTGATTTTCAGACCTATGGTCCATATGTCGAGCCTTCGAGCATCGACCGATATCAAAATCTTGCGCCGTGATTTTCAGATCTACGGTCCAGATTTCGAGCCGCATTTTAAAATGTCAAGCCTTCGAGCATCGACCGATGCCAAAATCTCGCACCGTAACTTTCAAATCTACGGTCCAGATATCGAGCCGCATTTTACAATGTCGAGCCTTAAGCATCGACCGATATCAAAATTTCGCATTGTAATTTTCAAACCTACGGTCCATATATCGTGCCGCATTTTAAAATGTTGAGCCTTCGAGCATCGATTGATGTCAAAATCTCGTGCCGTGATTTTCAGACTTACGGTCCAGATGTCGAGCCGCATTTTAAAAATGTCAAGCCTTCGAGCATCGACAGATGTCCAAATCTCACGTCCTGATTTTCAGACCTACGGTCCAGATGTCAAGCCGCATTTTAAAAATGTCGAGCCTTCGAGCATCGACTGATGTCAAAATCTCACGTTCTGATTTTCAGACCTACGGTCCAGATGTCGAGCAGCATTTTAAAAATGTCGAGCCTTCGAGTATCGACCGATGTCCAAATCTCACGTTCTGATTTTCAGACCTACGGTCCAGATGTCAAGCCGCATTTTAAAAATGTCGAGCCTTCGAGCATCAACCGATGTCAAAATCTCACGTCCTGATTTTCAGACCTATGGTCTAGATGTCGAGCCGCATTGTCAAAATGTCGAGCCTTCGAGCATCGAACGATGTCAAAATCTCATGCCGTGATTTTCAAACCTAGGGTCCAGATGTCGAGCCTTTGAGCATCGATTGATGTTAAAAACTCGCGCCGTAATTTTCAGACCTACAGTCCAGATGTCGAGCTGCATTTTAAAAATGTCGAGCCTTAAAGCATAGACCGATGTCAAAATCTTTCGCCGTGATTTTCAGACCTACGGTCCAGATGTCGAGCAGCATTTTAAAATGTCGAGCCTTCGAAAATCGACCGATGTCAAAATCTCGCGCTATGATTTTCAGACCTACGGTCCAGATGTCGAGCCGCATTTTAAAAATATCGAGCCTTCGAGCAACGACCAATGTCAAAATCTCGTGCCGTGATTTTCAGACCTACGGTCCAGATGTCGAGCCGTGTTTTAAAAATGTCAAGCCTTGGAGCATCGACCGATGTCAAAATCTCGCGTCGTGATTTTCAGACCTACGGTCCAGATGTCGAGCCATATTTTAAAAATGTCGAGCATTCGAGCATCGACCGATGTCAACATTTCACGCCATGATTTTCAGACCTACGGTCCAGATGTCGAGCCGCATTATCAAAATGTCGAGCCTTCGAGCATCGACCGATGTCAAAATCTCGGTGTTGAGCGTGACCATTGATGAAGCACGAAATCTGCTACCAATGGGCTCGCGGGGTTGCGAGGAGGGCCGAAGGCTTTGGAGTCCACGACGCGCTCTCTACGTTAAATACCTGCAGAAGAGGAGGGGAATCGACGACTCAGATGTGGGAGTCGGTGACTCAGGCTCCTTAGTTTGCTCTGGTGTGGGGTGTGTCAAGTGTAGATGACCTGAGCAAGAGGACCCCCCAATGGCCCCTTTTATAGGGTCCTTGGGGCGTTTCTCATTCAATGTCCATGGGACCCACGTCATTATGGCGCCCCATTGATGGTGCCATAATGACGCGGGCCAAGTCATGTAACGCCTGAGAATCGGCGACTCAGGTATGGGAGTCATCGATTCAGGGTGGAGTCGGCGAGTCCTTAGGAGCCAGGTCGAGAGTCTACCAGAACTCACTACCCTGGTCCGGAATCGTTGACTCACCTCTGGAATCGGCGACTTGGTAGTTCCAATCGTCGATTCACAGTGTTGACTTGAGTACTTGACGTAGACACTTGCCCGTAACCGTGTAGCTCTCCGGGGGTCCGGCATAAAGCGACGGAACCCTAGTCTTTGTTGAAGGACGTTGCTGAGAGTGACTGACGTAATCAGGCATGTTTCACCAGTACTCCCCCCTGAAGAGAGCACAAGAAACATGCGTGTATCGCCAGTATCCCCCCCAAGCAAAGTTTTGTGTGATCTGCATCAAGGCCAGAGCGACAAGATGGGATCGAATCATTGCGGCCACATAGACACAATGACTCGGTATCCATGCACTATCAGATGGATTGATTCACTATCAGAATCTAGTTCTTGGCCAACGGAACTATATGTTTATAGTCCAAGTCTGATCAGGAGCGACTTTTGCTGTATCATCATCAAGGCCAAAGCGACAAGATGAAAGGAAATTATTAAGGCCAAAGCGACAAAATAATTCCCGTCCATTAAGGACAAAGCGACAAAATGAACTGACTAACTATCAGAGCCTGATTCTGGCCGAAGCGACAGAATCTGTTGATTCACTATCAGAACTGATGTTTATAGTCTACTCTTATCAAGAGCGACTTTATGTCCGCAACGACGGTTACCCCATTAAGGCCAAAGCAACAAGATGGGTTGAGATCATTAAGGACAAACCGATAAAATGATCTCCAAGTCTATCAAGGCCAAAGCGACAAGATAGAAGAATTATTGAGGCCAAAGCGACAAAATGGACCTGGATCTATTAAGGCCAAAGCGACAAAATAGATCCGATTCTGGCCGAAGCGATAGAATCATACCTACAAAAAACAACCTGCAAAATAACTATATCAGTCTAAATGATATATTTATTGATTTACTGACTTTGCCATAGGAAGCTGCACCTCATGCTGCTCCTCCTTTTTCTCAATAAATCATTGATTGATCTGGCCGAAGCGATAGATCTATCATGCTCTAAATGTGACAACTTCTGGCCGAAGCGACAGAAGTGTCGGGAGAGCTTATGATACTCCCCTCGGAATTTGACGACTTCTGACCGAAGCGACAGAAGTGTCGGGGAGAGCTTGTGATACTCCCCCCTTGAGGTCATTAAGGCCAAAGCGACAAAATGACCTCTGTTCTGTCAAGGCCAAAGCGACAAGACATACTGACTCACTATCAGAGTCTGATTCTGGCCGAAGCGACAGAATCTGTTGATTCACTATTAGAATCTGATTCCTGCCAAGGCTACAGATTCACTATCAGAATCTGATTTTGACCAACGTTGCGGAATCGAACCTGCAAAAGAGAAAACATTCTGCAAAATAACTAGATTAATCCAAAACGCATATCTTTATTGACTTATTGAACTTACCATACGATTTTACCTTCCGTGATGCCCCTCCTTTGCTCAAATTAATCTTTGGTAAATCTGGCCGAAGCGACAGATTTTACCGTGCTCAAATTTTTTGACGACTTATGGCTGAAGCGATAGAAGTGTCGAGAGAGCTTGTGATAATCCCCCTCAGAAATCGTGCTATTGTGACACATAACTTTTGGAATGAGTAGTTTTCAAAATATATGATTTTGGTTGTCAGTGGACTATCTTTTGTTTTTTCTTTGCTAATTTCTCATATAAATTACCCTTTAAATTATAACTAAGGCCCGAAACTAGATTCACAAGTCGTAATTTAGCCGCTCTGGACGTAAATTAGACTCTGCTAACTCTATTGCTAGCCATTCTGGGCGTAGACTTGGTTGTACGAATCGTAGTTCAGTCTACGGCTAAACTCGTGAAATAAATTAAACTTCATAACTAATCAAGACTCGCAAAGCTAACTGACGTAATAAGTCGGAGATACAAAAAATATCGGAAATTTAGCTAGGACTTAGAATTTTTTGGAACAAGTGACGTAAGCACTTAGAACTTTTTTAGATCCTAAGACTCTAGATTTTATACCCTAATGTGTAGTTTAACTCTGGCCGAAGCGACAGAGTAACTTTTTATCTTCATCAAGGCCATAGCGACAAGATGGGGTTGAATCGTTAAGGCCATAGCGACAAAACGATTTTTAATCTATTAAGGCATAGCGATAAAATAGATTTTCGTATGTGTTGTGGGTACTTAGAACCTCTTAGGGTTAGGTTCATTTGTACTTATAAACTACCTAAGACTCTACACTTATACCCTAATGTGTAGTTGAACTCTGGCCGAAGCGACAGAATAACTTTTGGACCCACATCAAGGCCAAAACGACAAGATGGGGTAGGATCGTTAAGGCCATAGCGACAAAATGATTTTAATCTATTAAGGCCATAGCGACAAAATAGATTTCTAAGGTAGGGTATTAGTTAGAGTCGTAGGTAGGTGATTTCGAAAGAGTGTCAACTTTACTGACTTTTAGAAATGAAAATTACAAAGATAAAATTTAACTATTTTATTTTGTAATTTGTACTAGCATATACACTAAGAGGACCTAAGGAATAATGTGTTCAATACTTGAGCACTTGACGTAGACACTTGCCCGCAACCGTGGAGCTCTTCGGGGGTCCGGCATAAAGCGACAGATCCCTAATCCTTGTTGAAGGGCGTTGCTGGGAGTGATTGATGTAATCAGGCATGTCTCACCAACCATAGAAATGTCGAGCGTTGGATTTGTGATGGCGAGCTGGAGTGTTGGAAAGTCGGGCGGCAGTGTCTTGGACCTGGATTGGGCCTGTTCTCGAGCCCGATAGGCCCATCTAGCACTACAAGAAATAAGACCTTGTATAGCGGTCTTTAGATGGCGGATTTTTGTCATCTAAAGTAATAGTCGGCGGAAATCCGCCATCTAAAGATCGCCATCTTGGACACCGCCATTAAAACCCCATAACCGCCATCTATTATTCATCTCCATTTCCCACCAAAAAATGTATAGATGGTGAAAAATTTTAGATGGCGGATGTCCGCCATCTAAATTTTGGCGAGAAAATTTGTTGGCGTCAACTCATTGATGGCAGTTAATTTTATTGATGGCCGATATCCGCCGACTATCTTTGTAACATTAGATGGAAGATTTCCGCCATCATAAGTACGTCAGGCGGTTACCTACGTTTATAGATGGCGGATGTCCGCCATCTATAACTGGAAGAGGGCGGTTGTGTCCATATTTAGATGGCGGACGTCCACCATCTAAACCTTAGCAAAATAGTATGGATGGTGGAAATCCGCCATACAATGTTTGTGTTTTTCAGACTTTTATATTTAGCGTTTGAATCGTTGTTTTTTGAATTAGAATTCGATATTTGAGAAGGTGATTTTTAAATTGAATTTGAAATCGATGTTTTTTATCAAAAAGAAACTAAATTACAGAATCGTTAAACATTCGAAGTTTGAATAAGGAAATATAAATTTAGTAATCAACACTCGTCTGAAAATCGAGTCTTCTGAATCAAAATCCGAATTATCTGATTCTAATGCAGACGGTATTCTGGACTTTGAAGTGGAAGCCATGTTCGTCAAGTCGAGCCAGAAGTCTTCAAAGTTTTATTGAGCTTTTTGATATAAGATTTTATGGAATTGAACCTCTTCTTGTATTTGGATACGTCTTTCTGACTCGCGTTACACTTGTTCTGAAAATGAAAACAAAAATGAGTTCGATAATCAACAAAATTATTGAAATATATTTAAAATACCTTGAATTTTTCCGACCAAACTGCATCTGGTGCTGCATCAGTAGTCGTGTTTTCGGAGATAGACTCTTTTCCTTTCCAATTTGGAGAAGCCCATCTTTCATTCGTTGTGCTCACCATACTGACAGCTTCTCCAATTCCTATTATCCTATTCTTTTTATTTTTTCCAAAAGTCTTGTTGACCGACCCTTCGATAAATTGTTGTATTATAAAAGGTAAATAAATAGTAAATGCGAAATATGTATAAAAGAAGCAATGGAACTTACAATTGGAGTCATTGATTCAGATTCAGCCCACGATTTTGCTTCTTGACTTTTGATAAATTCCGTGGCTTCAAGCTGAAAGAATAACAAAATGAAACTATGATAATAGAAATTATAAAATATAAATAATTTTAAAAAAAGACTTACAACTTTATCTCTTCCCTTATATGTCATTTTTAAAGTCTCGGACCAAGCTTCGACTTCACTCCTTCCTTGTTGCATCTATATTCACAGAATTCAATAATATATAAATAAATTAGATATAAATTATGAGTAAATTACCAATTCATGACATCGTTGCGCTAATCCTTTTGAATCAGCGTGATGTGTCATTTGATTCGCTCGGTTCGCGATATTTATTTCGGAAATTTGCTGAAATTATAAAAATATATAGATATACGTATTAATATCAAGTAATTAAATATATAGATATACGTACCTATCCTCTTTCGGATCGATGTTGTCTCAATTTATTCAGAAATTGAGGTTTGTTGACATACGGCGGAAGAGTTGCTAAAATATCTTCTTCACTCATACTAGGATCCGAGTCATATTTTTGTACCAACGAATTACGGTTGCTCCTCCAGAGTTTGTTCAACCTACCGTTGATATAAGTTTGTGTTGTTTTGCTTTCACTCAAATCATATTTAGCCTACATATTCAAAACTTAACTTATAAGTTTTGAAAAATTAATAAATATTTTAAATATATATATATACTTGCAGATAATATTTTCAACGCGTTATGAAAATTATGTTTCGGTTGATGATGTCACTCAATATCGTACGGGAAGAGAGTATGGTCTTTTGCTAAAAGAGTCATTCGTGCAATTAATTTCTGTATCATTTCATCGGTCGCTTGGTTAGTGTTGTCAAACATAACCTTCCATTTTGTACCTTTTTCAGGATGGTTATGAGGGTGGTCACCACGACCCTTCTTTTTTGGAGGCACATTCAATGTGGACGGCCCCGCATCTAATTAACATATTTAATATTTAATAAAAATCATGATAATATTTAAAATATGACAAATAAACTAACCACTAGAGCTGGACTCTTCGAATGAGCGACGGGATGTAACCATCGCTAGTGCCATGAAAGGTGTGATAACACCAACCAGAAAGAAAAAAGTAAATATAATCTGAAATATTACAATTTTAAAATAAAATTAGTTAATTTAAATACATACCCAGACACGGGGTCTTAGTCTGACACAACAACCAAACATTTTCCTATTGTAATTTATATTTTTTATTATCACACACAACAAATCTTCGAAGTCGTCGTGAGAAGAGTTGTATTCAATTTTGAATGAATGTGTGCCTCCACAATCATTCAACACTCTCGCTTCGTATCCTAACACTAAAACCTGACCGGTTTCCATTGTTTGAGGATTTTTCGACCATATTTTTGGACAATCGTGAAAATGATGACCGTTGACTCCGCAACGGAAATAAGTAAAAACACGAGAATAATAATCTATATTTTTTTTAAACACTTTGAATCCGATTTAGTCGCTCGAGTCGTTTATATCGTTCAACGATTGCAAGTAGTTGACTCATTTTTTACGAGAAAAAAAAGAAATATTTACAATCAACATAATATTATATTAAAATATTATATTGTAATGTAATATTTCAAAATTTAATTACAACAATCATCATTATCGACAATTCGGGCAAGTTTCTGCGTCTGCATACTCATTTCGATATAAAATACAATAGTTGCGACATGCATCGATTTTCGCATAATTGAGGCCCAGGTCACGAACCACTGATTTCGCATGGTACATGGTTTTCGGAATGGTTGACTCCCCATTTGGAATAGCACGACGCATGATGGATAATAATTTCCGAAAACTTTTATCACTCCAATGATTGTCGCATTTCAACTGATACAATTCCAAGATAAAAGATAGTTTCGAAAACTCTGTGCAACCTGGATAAAATTGTTCTTCACCTTCTTTTAGACGGCGTAAGAATGAATCATCATATCTGTGCTCTGGATCTTCGTCGATTTGATCTTCGTCGACTTGATCTTCATCGACTGGATCTACATCGACTGGATCTTCATGGACAGGCTCGTATTCTAGAGGTTCTGTTTCGAGAAATTCTTCGTCGACTGTATTCTCGACTACATGTTCTCCGTAAACCGCACGAACCAATCCAATCATATCATTACCAGTTTCCAGCACTGTCTCTTGTAGTGTCACTTTTTTCTCACCATATTTACTCGGTAACTCTCTGTGACACGTCCAAACGTCGTAATGTTTCAACCAACCATTTATGAAAACATACTTCCTCATCTCCTTTATAGAAATCACTTCACTATTCGTGCAGGACAAGCATGGACAAGGTAAATAACCTTCTGGGTGAGTCGAATTCGAAATGGCGAAATTAGTGAAAGTTGTTAACCCTTCACCGTATTCTTTCAAAAACCGATCTAAACTCATCCAAGCTTTATCGGGTACTTTAATGAGGTTCGACATTATCCTAAAAAATTAAATTTTTATCGAATTATAATTAATTAGATAAAACTTAATTGACTTTTACAATATTAATTATAGTTCAGTTAATATTAAGTTTAATTTTTTTTGGAAAATCAAGCTAATTAAATGTCTAATTAACTATTCTGAATCCATTTCATAAACGACTTTTTTCGGAGTTGCTGTTTGCGGAACTGGAGGGGCCGGTGCTGAAGAAACAGGTGCCGGCGGTGCGGGAGGGGCCGGTGCTGGACGAACAGGTGCTGGTGCTGGACGTACTGGTGCTGGTGCGGGATGAACCGGGAGATAAAACCGGGAAACATCTTGGGGATTGGGTGGTAGAGTCCCCTTACGAGATAATTGCTTCACCCTACGTGGCATTTTTAAAATCTAAAAAAAAAATTAATTATTAATTATCAAACAAATAATTAATTAAATAATTAAATAATCATTTCATGACAAATTAATGATTATTATTTTAATTTAAAATCATTCAATTTAATAATTATTCATTATGATTTCTATAATTTCATGCAAATTAATCATTATTATTTCAATTTAATAATTACTAATTAATTTTTAAAAAAATAATTTAATGCAAATTAATCATTATTATTTCAATTTAATAAATACTAATTAATTAACAAACTTTTAATTTCATGCAAATTAATCATTATTATTTCAATTTAATAATTTCAAATTAAAATGATCAAATATTATTTCATGAAAATATTTCATTATTAACAAATTAATATTTAATAATTGTTAATCAATTAATATTATACTAATTATTATTAATTATTTCAATTGATAATTAAAATGACAATTTAATAATTTATATTTACAATAAAATAAATAATTTACAAATAAGTTGATTAAATAAAATTATATAATTTTTACCGCAAATCAGTTTTTACTTCAATCTAAAACTTACGAAATCTCAATTTTAGAAAACCTACAACAAAATCAAAAACACGATAATTATTTCATATAAATTCTAAATTATTTAAAAACATAAATTAATTAATTATTTTAAATATTTATTAAATTATTTAAAAACAAAAAATAATTCATTATTTATTTAAATTATTAGAAAACATCAAATTAAATAATTAATTAATAAATTATTTCAAGTTATTAAAAACAAATATTTAAATTGTTAATTAAATAGTTATTTACATTATATAAACCAATTTTTAAAATAATTGGGAGGTTTAAAATTTTAACTACTTTTTGCTTCAACATTTCATCAAAATTCTAGGTACATCTCATTCCACAAATAGATAAACAGAAAATTCAAGCATATAGATAAACAAATAGATAAACATATAGATCTCATTCCATACATTAATTCAAGCACACAATATATAATCAATATAGATAAACACAAAATTATATCTAAACATTAAATTAAATAATTTACTACTCATCAAACTAGAACAGTATGGGTTTAATTTAAAAAATGACTAGATTATTACATTGAAATCATTGAAACAAGGCTATTACAAAACTATTACATACATATAAACATATCTTCCAATTTCATACATATAAACAAGACTATTAAAAAATTAAATCATTGAAATCAAAATAAAAATAAAAAAACTTCACATTTCATAATTCTTATTCAATCATTGAAACTCTTAACATTATCAAAAACCCAACATGAAATATTCTTTTTCAATCATTGAAATCAAAACTAAAACAGTAGATACATCTAACAAATCCACCTTGAAATCAAAACATAAACCCACAAAACAGTAGATACACAATAGATCATATACCCAATATATACACAATAGATCATATACACAAAAATAAACCAAAGTATACACTAAAACAAATATATATATAGGGAAAATATCTGGAACGGACGTGCCGTTCCAGACGGCCACCAGAACAGTTCCGCGATGGGTGCCGGAACTGTTCCAGACGTGAACCCATCCGGTGGCGGTGAACCCATCCGGTGGTTCTGCAATCGCGAGTCCGGCAATCGCGAGTCCGGCAATCGCGAGACCTGCAATCGCGAGTCCGAAGATGGGTTCCCGAAGATGGGTTCGCGAGTCCGGCAATCGCGAGACCTGCAATCGCGAGACCTGCAATCGCGGTTCCGAACGTTGGACCTGCAATCGCGAGTTCCCGAAGATGGGTTCGGGAGACCTGCAATCGCGAGTTCCCGTGCCTGTCCTGCAATCGCGAAGATGGGGTCCGGCAATCGCGAGTAGATGCAGTACTCGCGAAGATGGAGCTCCCTGCCTCCGATGCAGTATCTACCTTACCTCCCGCGAAGATGGGTCTCGCGATTGTTTGTTGGAACGGTCGACGGAAGACAAATCAACCGTGGATGTCCAATCGGAAGGTGGGGGAGGGTGGTACCTTACCGTTGGAGGGAACGACCCTGTTCGCACCTGATATAATCTGTATATATATAAACATTTCATTCAATAAATTAATTCCAACACAAAATAGATAAACATTTCATTCAAATCAAATATCAAAAATCAAAATCTAAAATCTAAAATCACAAAAATCACAAAAATCACAAAAACTCACCAC
>LFYR01001610.1:3626-45923 GCA_001185155.1 Zostera marina | reverse complement strand
GAGTAGATTACTTGATCACTGATAGATGAATTATTTTGTTTGTAAAATTGATCCGGGACAACCACCTCATTATTCGTCTGATGTTGCTTTGTCTGTACCTGTAAATTTGCAAATGGGAAGGATTCCTCCAAAAACTTACAGTGACGAGCAATATAGAAACGGTGCGATTGTATATTTAGACAGATATAACCCATATGAGACAAGCTATATCCTAGAAAAACACAAAAGATTGAGCGGAAGTTGAATTTATTCTGATTGTAGGGTCGGAGTAATGGAAAAACCTCGCACCCAAAGACTTTTAAAAAAGAGTGTTTAGGTTTCTCACCAAATAATTTTTGCAATGGTGGTAAACCATGAGTTATCGATGGCACACAATTAATAGTAAAGGTGGAAGCTAGAAAAGCATAATTCCAAAAATGGAAAGGAACTTTACTATGTGCCAGGAGTGTCAATCCTGTATCGACTATGTGCCTGATTTTGCGTTCAGCAGTGCCATTTTGCTCGTGTGTATGAGGACACGATCTTCTGTGGTGAATTCCATTGGAGACAAAATATGAGGAAAGAGCTTGAAATTCACCTCCAAAATCTGACTGAAAATTTTTAATTTTATGATTTAACTGTTTTTCAATCATAATATGAAAATTTTTAAATATTTGAAAAACTTCGGATTTTAATTTAATTGGAAATAACCAAATAAATCGGGAATAATCATCAATAAAGAAAACAAAAAAACGATGACCATGAAAAGATGAAATTGGAGCCGGCCCCCAGACATCACTATGAATTATTTCTAAGGAAGCCTTGCTCTTTGAAAAAGTGGATGAAAGATGATTTCGACTCAATTTTCCAAGAAAACAAGAACTGCAACCATTAAATTTAGAAGAAAAAACAGGTAATTTATTTTTAGAAATGATCTGACGAACGACTGATTCATTAGAATGCCCCAGTCGTTGGTGCCATAGATCAAAAGACACCCGCGTAGACAAGAAGATTGGGATGGTTGCAGTTTGAAGTTTGTAGAGACTCCCGTTATGCGTTCCTTCAAGTAGAACCTGATGAGTGACCTGGTCCTTGACAAAAACATTAGACGTGTCAAAAACGAAATAACAGTGATTATCCTTGCAAAACTGATGAACGGATAAGAGTGAGGTGTTGAGGGTTGGAACATGGATAATGTCACGAAGAATAAAGGAGGAGGTCCCATTTGCAATTTTACCGTTACCAATATTTCTAATTTTAATTTTAGATCCATTACCTAGCTGGACCTGACCCGATCCAGTATATGCCCTTGGTGTAGTAATTGCTTGAACACTTGGGGTGAAATGGTGAGTTGCCCCAGAATCAGGGTACCAAGTTGGCTCAGTTGGCTCGCTTTCGGCGTAGCGATGATCGGCGTAACGGATTGCTTGTGGGAAATATTGGGGCTCTTGGGCTGCAGTCATATGCATTTGAGGCCCACGGGAAGCTTCCCCATAATTATTGTTATTGGGCTGGACCCGGTAATTACATTTATATGGGCTGTGCCCATATACTCCACATACCGGGCACGGGTCCCGTCGTTCTCCCCCTCGTCCCCGGCGTCCCCTACCGCGTGCCGGAGCTTTGAAATCTCTGGTCCCGGATGCTCGAAGGTCGCGGTAGTTTGGAGGCGTCGTCCTGGTGTGATTGGAATCGAAGATCGGCGAAGTGGATTCGGTGTGATTTGCCGCGATGACCACCGGCGACCTCATCCGCAGTCGGATTTCGTGACTGCTCAAGACCTCGACGAGTTCGTCGAATTCCACCGGGCTACGCTTCACGGACAGGGCGGTAACTACCTCACTATATTCTCCAGTGAGGTTGGTGAAGATGGTGGCATTAAAGATCTTTGTCGGAATGGGTGCGCCCGCGGCTTTGAGCTCATCTGCCAGCAACTTGGCGCGTCGGAGGTACGCCGAGATGTCGTCCGTGTCCGCCTTTCTCAGATTGTGAAACTGCATTTGCAGTTGAATGATCCGAGATTCCGATGGGCGTCCATACGCGGTCTCCAGGGATTTCCAGATGGCACTTGACGACTCCATTCCCACCACAGATGGTAGGATGTTTTCCGACAGCGATGAGATGATCCAGCTTAGCAGTAGCTGGTCCTTCCTCCACCACAGCATGTACTCCTCGCTCAACGGATCGGCGATCGGGACTTCATCGACATTGATGAATGTCTGAAGATTGAAACAATTCAAGAGGGGTGTGAATTGCATCTTCCACACAATGTAATTTGTTGTGGTTAACTTTACTTGCAGGAACGACTGTATCGAGCCAAATGACGGCATCGATTTGAAGAAGTCGACACTGCCGGAGCCAACTTGCTCTGATACCATATTGGCGACAACACTCTTGGATGTGGATGAAGGAGGAGTTGCCATGAAGAATCGGAAGAATTGATAAATGAAGAATGATAGATAAAAACTGTAATCGATGATATTACTATTGATGATTTAGGGGGTATATATACAAGTGTATTTGAGACAAATAACAACCACCATAGTGGGTTGTTGATTTGCTGTTTGAACAACAAGAATAATAACTAATTAATATTCTTCTAGAACTTTCTTTAATTCAATATTCCCCTTCAAACTAGTGTGGGATCGCACACACCTAGTTTGTCTTTAATTTCCAGATACCTTGATGATGAAAGCGGTTTGGTAAACCCATCAGCTAATTGTTCTCTGGTTGAGATATGATGAATAACGAGCGAGCCTTAGCAATGGGACTCACAAAAGTTGATGCCCCTAAAGTTGATGGAACTCTTTGGAGCCTTAGCAATATTATCACAACAATATTCCCCTTAGCAATATTCCCCTTAGCAATATTCCCCTTGTTGGAGCCTTAGCAATGGGCGTCCCCTAGGATAACAACAGTTACTCGGTCCATGATGATAGGGTTCTAATCCTTTCTATTAATCGAAACAACTTAACTTGAGGGTCGAAGATGCCTTAGATCTAAGATCGGAGATCTTAGGTGTCCAAGGCTTGCACTGCGGGAGTAAATCCCTGATATTGAGTTTCAGCCGAGTGATTTATGTTGTTAAGCTAATCAACAAAGTGCTCAATGCGGCTAGTTGTTGAAGAAGAACCGGCAGCAAATGGAGGATGATTGGGAGATGTACTCGACAGAGATGCCGGATGAAGGGTTTTGCGATAAGAAATTGAGAGGAGGCGAGATTTTGGTTCAATTTTCGATATTGATTTCCTCAATCATTACAACATTTATAATATTGCCCTATTACAAACTTAAAATAATTCTAGCTAGGGTCTGTTCTACAATTTATTTAAAATAAAACTTGATACTTTGCTGGATCAATGTTCAGCAATTCAGCCCACGATATAATCTGAAAGATGGCCTGGCCTCTTTCTTATCCAATCCGGTTTCCTCCCCTCCAGTTGAACCTGACCGGGTTTATGGGAGTTTATAACTGCTGCGAACCGTCGCCTTCCTCTAATTCATTTGCCGTTAGGGATTCGACGTCCCCTGCCTTGATCGATCTTCCCCTGGATATTCTTAGATATCAGTTCGTAAGTAATGTTCATCATATCACATGATCCGACTCGACTTCGGCCTAAGCCCGGGTCCAGGCTAGAATCCAGCTGGCCCAGACCCGTTAGCAGAGCAACGGCGCTATTAATACTGCTTACCTCAACATAGACAGTAGGTCATTAATGAGTCTATAGTAAACACTAGATAGGAAAGGAGAGAAAGAGAGGAGAATCCGATCGACTGTAATGGCCATCTCATCGGCCTTACGTTATCAACATGTCTAACTAACTTTTATAACCAGTCCCTTTGGCCAAACCAGTTAGGGAAAAAATAAAAACCAGTAAAATTAGAACAATGGATCTAATCTAAATTACATATTTCTTATAAACTCCTTATTTCACACATTTCATAATCACTCTAACGCATACAGACCTTAGCTATGACTTGAACAAAAATCAGGACTTTCAAGTAGTTGTGCTTCATCTCTAGAACACTTTTCCCAACCTCTTTCTTATTGACACAAACACCCTAAAAGAGCATTTGCATGAAAAATGTTTGAATAAAAGAAAGAGTAAAAAAAAAGTTTGCTATTGATTGATTTGGAAAATATATATAGGGAAAATTTCATAATCTGACCATTCATTTCCAATCCATTAGTGTTTTACAAATAATATTTTTTAAATAAAAATGGATGAGAATTTCGATGTAAATAGTGTCTTTGTGTACTTTGGGTGAATAATGAATCATGTAGTCTTAGGGTGCAATTAGGGTATCAAATAAAGCTCGGCTTGTTTAAGCTCGGGCTCGCGAGCCCAATCCTCAAGCTCGTTAAGCTTTATGGGCTCGATAAGGAATATAAAAAACTAAAAAAATATTATATTTAGAGAGAATAGAAGTATAACATAGTTAGTAAAAAATTTGTTTAGTATTTGAGAGGTCGCTGGTTCGATCTCTCATGTCTTTAAATAATTTTTTTTTTTAATTCGAGTCCAGGCTCGCGAGCTCCGAGCCCAAGCCTGGATAATTCCTTAACGAGCCGACCCGAGCCTGACTCTATAAGCAAAAGCTCGACTCGTTTGACACCCTAGTTGCAATCTAGCTATTATTTTATATAGGTGACCGTCTTGGTCGTTTCTCGGTTTATTTCTCTCACAGTGTAATGAGAAATGGTTTTTTTACGAAAACCCTTGTCGATTTTATAAATAGGTGTTGTTTGGCTCTAAAATTTTTGGTTCACCATTGACGGTCGCTGTTTTTTTCCATTTAGTTATTAAAAATATTCTATAACAGTTTCAATATTTAGTTTTTTCTCTAATAGTTTATGTTAATTTTCAAAAACATCACTGTTTTTTTCGTTTTTCTGTTTCCTCTGTTGGGTTCTTCAAATGGTTTTCTTTTTTTTCATTTCTTCTTTTTCTTCATTTTGTTATAATCGGATGTTTATTTGTTTGTTTTTTTTATTTGTCTGTTTTGTTTATAATCATAATTTTGTTAAATTCTCTGTTTTGTTCATTATAATTTTCTGCTTAAAGAATGTCTACATCAAGATCACTGAACCGACAGTATTATCCTTCCAAACTAGTGGTAATTATTTGTATGCAAAAAAATATAAGTTTTATAGAAATCAGTTATTTCAGTTAAATATGAAGATTACTAGATTAAATTTTGTGCTAATTCGGTTGGACGAACTGCTAAAATTTCAGACCGCGACATTGAGAGAGCAAATTTTGTCGTCAATCAGAGACATCGATTGTAATTTCTCCTCACCTGATAGGGATTCTTCACCTGATCCAAATCAATTTATACTGTCAAAGCGGAAAACTAGTCTGGGTAATTTTTTGATATTATAGTTAATTTTTCTTCCAATATCAACCGATTCTTTTGGGTGAAAATCTTGTATATGGATTTTTTTTTGGCTATATGTATATTGTTATAGGTTCGTTGCCAGAGAAGTCGAACAAAAGAATAAAAAAATAGACTTTGATTCTACTCTAAAGCCACTGACAGCGGAGGACAGGAAAAGAATGACTGACAAGAAGAAGAGATCAAATCCTAACCCTGTTCAGGAAGCCTCAAAGAGGAAAGGTAAGAGGGCCGTGAAGAAAGAAGTAAAGAAGAAGAAGATGTTGTTAAATGCAGTGACTCTTTTATGTTGTCCCTGACTTCAAAATCAAAACTCGCTTGCTCGATGACCTCATTGGTTGATATGTCGGTATGTAATTACACCTTCAATATCAATGGGCAAGATCATGGAGTTGTTGCTGCGATGAAGAAGAAAGCTAAGAGTGTCGTTATGAGATGAAGTATTTGTGAATTATGATTTCAAGTACAAGTAAAATATCAACTGTCCTAACTTGTTTGTGGTTGTAGATATACTATTTTGCGATACAAATGTTGTAGATATACTATATTGTGATACAATGTTTATGATTGTAGATATACTAGTTGTCGTCATGATACAATTTAAGTTTTTTTTAATGTATTAGTGAATTTTATGAGAATTACAAAAAGAAAACAACATTACAAGTAAAATAACAACTACAAAAATAAAACAATAGTAGTTATAATGTCAGAGGACAACTACATTGGAATTCCTATTTTAAGTAATCATAATAGCAGAGATACACTAAATAATAGCTTAGTAAGTGAACCAAATGATCGTCAAAGTACTCGTAAATAACAAAAGTACATTAGCTATTAGCGTAGTCGGTGAATGAATTGTTAGTCTAAATACATTAAATAAAAGTACACTAGATGGTAACAAAAGTACTCGTAATAACAGAAGTACACTACAACAGAAACACACTAAATAATAACGTAAATTAATGAATAAATCGTTCGTTCTAGTATTCATAATGATAAAAGTACACTACATATTAACGTAGTGGGTGAATAAATTGTTTGTCTAAGTATTCATAATAACAGAAGTACAGTAAAGAATATCGTAGTTAGTGAAGAATTGTCTGTCTAAGAACTCGTAATAACAGAAGTACACTATATAATAGCACAGTCGATGAATGAATTGTTCGTGTAAGTACTCTTAATAAAAGAAGTACACTACATAGTAGCATAGTCGATAAGTAAATTGTTTGTCTAAGTAATTGTAATAGCAGAAGTACACTATATAGTAGCGTACGTAATAAATGAAAGAATTATTCGTCTAAGTACTCATAATAGCAGAAGTAAACTACATAGTAGAACAGTCGATGGAATGAATTATTCGTCTAAGTGCTCGTAATAGTAGAAGCAGACTAGAGAGTAGCGTAGTCGAAGAATGAATTGTTTGTCTAAGTACTCATAATAGCATAAGTACACTAGATAGTAGCGTAGTGGGTGAATGAATTGTTCGTCTAAGTACTCGTAATAGAAGAAGTACAGTAAATATTAGCGTAGTTGGTGAAGAATTGTTCGTCTAAGTACTCGTAATAGCAGAAGCTAGTACACTACATAATAGCGTAGTCGATGACCGAATTGTTCGTCTAAGTACTCGTAATAGCATAAACACACTACGTAGTAGCACACTCGATAAATTAATTGTTCGTCTCAGTAATCATAATTGCATAAGTACACTACATAGTAACACAGTCAATGAATAAAATGATCATCTAAGTACTCGTAATAGCAGAAGAACACTACGTAGTAGCGCAGTCGATGACCGAATTGTTCGTCTAAGTACTCGTAATAGCAGCATAAACACACTAAATATATATTAACGTAAATTAATGAATGAATCGTTTGTCCAAGTACTCGTAATAGCAGAAATACACTACATATTAACGTAGTGGGTGAATGAATTGTTCGTGTAAATACTCGTAATAGCAGAAGTACAGTAGATAGTAGCGTAATGAAAGAATGAATTGTTGGTCTAAATACTCGTAATAGCAGAAGTACACTACATAGTAGCACAGTCGATGAATAAATTTTTCGTTTAAGTACACGTAATAGTAGAAGCACACTAGATAATAGCGTAATGATTAAATGAATCGTTCGTCTTAGTACTCATAATAGCAGAAGTATACTAAGTAGTAACAGAGGTGATGAATGAATTGTTTTTGTATGTTATCGTAGTATCAGATGTGAGTAATGAATTGTTTGTGTAAGTACTTATAATAGTAGAAGTATATTTTGTTAGTAACAAAGTTGATAAATGAATTATTTGTTTAAATACTCATAATAATAATATATGCATACTTTTTAGTAACGGAGGTGATAAATGAATTATTTGTGTAAGTAGTTATAATATGAGAAGAACACTTGGTAGTAGCTGAGGTGCGGGATGAATTTTTTGTGTAACTACTCATAATAGGATCAGATAAAAAATCAATAAGGAAGATAATGAACTGTTGTAGAGATTTGTAATAAAAAAGACGTTGGAAAGAACTAAAAAAGGATATGGGTAAGAGAAAACTATATTAGCAGAAGAGGAAACAGAAGGATCATTGATTATAAAAGAAAAAAAATAGTATAATATTGTAAAGTAATGGCATCAGACATTAACGGTGAAAGAAAATGATAGCAAAATCAAATAACCAGTATGGAAGATAAAGTTAGGTAAATTTGGTAGAGGTAAAATATTTGACAATAAAATAAGAGAAAAAAAAGAAGAAGATGAGGATTAGATTCTCATGTGAGAAAGGGGACGAGGGGTTTTCACTTGATATTTTTTGTATTTTATATGTCTATGCGCAATAAATAAGAAAATAGAACATCTTCCTCCCCTCCTCGATCTCTACCCCAATTTCTTCCTCAAGCTTCAATTCTCACCCACAACACACCCAAATAAAATTAGAATGGATTCCAGTCATGAACGGACTGAAATTGAAGAAAATGAGACTCCAAGCCACTTGTGGATGGACAACGTTTAATTTAATTTTTTTTCTTCTTAGAAGTTTGGGTCCTGATTCAGATCATTGTTAGGAGGTGAAAACGTTAGAAAGAAGAGGAAGGTTGATTCAGTGTCTAGGAGAAAGAGGAGGAAGGCTGCTCTCAGAGTACGTACTTTATAAGGATAAGGCTATATCCCTTGGAGTTTGGGATAGAGTCCATCCTCCTCGTTTGCTTGATGATTTTGTGTATGTAAGCAAGCTAGATCTTTGACTGGATGGAGGAGAATATTATGCTGTGTTGGATGTTTTTTTGTTTATGAAAAAAATATGATGATAGGAAACTCTACTTTTTTTGTGTCGATAGAAAGGAAAAACCTGTTATTTTTTTGATAGTTGGAAAAACCTGTTATTTTTTTTGATAGTTGAAAAACCTGTTAAATCGGTTGAAGTTAATGAGTTTGAGTAATCTGGTAAGTGAGTAACGGAATTCTCCAACGAATAGTTCTGTACTTTTGGTGGTGGAAATTCACCATTGTGTAACCTGGCCGATTGAACTGCTCGTCGACACCGAGCTACTTAGGAAACATCTGGGAGTGGGAGCAACAAAACGAAGATGATGAGGCCACCGACCTAGGGGAGGCAACGACTGTACCTAGACGATCTGAGAGAAGAATCACATCCACTAAGAAAAGTGATTTCATTTATCCTAATTAGTTTTACTTTATGTTGTATTCTGTTATTGGCACGATGTGCTATGTTTTCATCTTGGGTATAAATGGAAAACGAACCCATTGACAGGGTATCGATTTATCAAACAACCAAATTCTCTTCTCTTGAATCTTCTCCTGCGGGAACCCAACGCTGCTCTTCTCATCTCCTCTGCCTAGTCGGTCTCTTCTCCGTCGACCCCGTTACATTGGTGCTTTCAATCTCCTCTCGCCATAGCTCGAGTGCATAGTCGGAAACGACTCAAAAGATTTGATCATTCAAAGTCTAGATCTGTGACACAATTATTAACAGATCCCAATCAGGGAGGTGTCATTCCTATTAATTACTTTTCGTTCTAGCTTGACTGTGAAATTTTGTAGATGACGACGATCGGAGCAGCTGAGGAACTAGAGAAAACGGTGACCACGATCATGGATGAACAGATTATAAGGATATCAGATGTCACTCGTCGGCAAGATCGGGCAATAGCTGGAATGTCGGAACGGATTTTGGAACTAACAGTGGAGATGAAAAAGTTGGCAGATCTGAATGGAAAACGAACATTCGATGGTGGGGGGTCAACTTCGGCTTCCAATGATCGACTGATCAAGGTATTCTGCCCCAAGTTCGATGGTTCTAATCCAGAGGGATGGATATTCCTAGCAGAGGAATACTTCGATTATCACGGTATTTCAGAGTCATCCAAGGTGCGGATCGCTGGGCTGCACATGGAAGGAATCACACTTGATTGGGTACGACGACTAAAGAAAAACGGAATTGAATGTTATCTTCCTAGGACAATCTGAGAGCAGAAATCCGAGAGAGGTTTGTTGAATCTGAGTATGAGGATAGTTTGGCGGCTCTTACCCGATTGCAACAAAATTCCACAGTAGCGGCATACATCGCTGAATTCGAATGCATCCTGAATGACGTTTCGGGAATGACGGAGAAGGCACTAATTTCATTTTTTGTCGGAGAATTACGGGAGGACTTGAGAAGTGATCTGCAAATCGCGAAGCCGGCAACTCTGAAGCAGGCATTTTCTCTTGCCAAAATGTATGAAGCAAATTAAAGGAATTAAAGTAATAAGCAAGAGTAATCAAAACATAAAATCTGTAATCTGTTTAGGACTTATCTTATATTTTGTATTTAAGAATATTTTGCAGGCAATTAACCCAAGAAAGATATAAAGAACTTAAGGCAGAAAGTGTAAAAGTTTCATAAAACATATGCAGATGTGATAACGAGAAACTTGAGGTTACGGATGCAAATATTTCAATACAAGATAAATAGGCCACGACTGGACCAAATGCATACCAGTTATTTAACTAGTTAGTTGATATTAACTAATCTAGATTAAATCAGTTATTTATATTAGCTAGTTAGTTGATATTAACTAATGTAATTAGTATAAATAACTGAGTTGTAAACAGAGTTAATAAATTGAAAGAGTATACACTCACTTCTCCTTAATCTTCTCTAAATCCTTCCAACGGATTCTAGGTGACAGTTTAGTCGAAGAACCCTAGAATCCGCCCTCTTCTCTCGCGTCCTCTTCTCTGCCCAATTCCGACTCCGTCCGTCGAATTGATTTCAAGAGAAGCACCACCCACTCGAGATTTAATATGGTATCGGATGTAGGCGACGACGTCAACATTCCTCTAGCTTCCGCGATGGTGACAGACTCACCAAAAGAACCAGAGAAATCCGATGAAGGAAATTCTGTTAATTCAAGCAAAAAAAGCGACTCTGGCTACAGGCTTCAAAGACCCAAGACAGAGAAACCAACAAAGAAAAAATCTGGACAGGAATATAGCAATGACTATCCAAGAAAATCCCCATTTTATCTTACTGCAGGAGATCATCCAGGGGCTCAAATGGTGGCAGACAAACTCAAGGGTGAAGAGAATTATGTCTCTTGGGCAAATTCAATGAAACTATCATTGGTGTCAAGAAGAAAGACTGCTTTCATCAATGGCAAAATAAGGAAACCTCTGGATGAAGGAGAAGAATATGAGGATTGGGAGATGGTCAATGGCCTAGTTTTGTCTTGGATCATCAACAGTGTAAGTCCTCAAATAGCATCTACATTAATTCATACAGAAACAACCCTTGCAGCATAGATAGAATTATAAGAAAGGTATAAACAAAAAAATGCCCCAAAGACAAGCCAGCTAAGGTATGAAATTAATACCTTAAATCAATCGAATGATTCAGTTTCAGTTTTCTTTGATAAATTCAAAACCCTATGGGATCAATTTATAGAAATTGAAAAACCTGAGTGCAATTTTTGTTCTTCATGCATATCAATTTACAATAGGAAGATTGAAAAAGATAGAGTTCATCAATTCTTGCTAGGATTGAATGATGAATTCATGACTCTTAGGAGTCAAATATTGGCTTATCCCGAACTCCCATCAATGAGTCAAGTTTTTTGTTTAGTTATACAAGAAGAAAAACATAAAAGTAATACCAAAGAAAAATTGGGAGGGGATGCTACTGCCATGTTTGCAAAGAAGGCTGAAAAAGAAGTTGAAAAAAATGATCCAAAGAAAAAAGGAATATATGGAAAAAATGGGAAAAAGTTAGATACTAGGTATTATTGTGATAATTGTAAATTCTATGGGCATACCAGAGAAGAATACTATCATCTAGTAAGATTCCCAAGTGATAAAAGAAAATTCAAAAGAAATAAAATAGATGGATTCAGGAAGAATTCCACTGAAACAACAAACAAGACCACAACATCTATGCAAAGTTTGGCAAATCAGGCCACAACATCCAAGACTATGGAAGGACTGACCAGTGAAGAACTACTTATGCTTAAGGATTTCTTAAACAAATCATCTGGTATGAATAAAAATCCTGAATTATATTTTTCTTTTAATACATCATCTTTTAAAAATTCTTGGATTATAGATACTGGAGCCTCCCAGCACATGAATGGGAATCTCCAAAATTTTGATAAAAATCCAATAGGGGAATGTGAGCACTTTGTCACCATACCAAGTGGTGAAAGATGCAAAGTGACCTCTGTTGGTAATATAACTATACCTAAAGACATTATACTTAAAAATGTCCTATATATACCTCAATTCAAGGTTAATTTAATCTCAGTAAACAAATTAACCTTTGACTCAGATCTGAATGTCATTTTTGATAAATCTAAATGCCATTTTCAGAAAAACAAATCAGGGAAAGTGATTGGACAGGGTAGTTGCAAAAATGGACTCTATTTTTTAGAACTACAACCCCCTGATTTTGCATATACAGCAGTGGATTTTCAGATTTGGCATAAGAGGCTTGGACACTTATCATCAGAAAAGATGAAGACACTAGTTAAAGCCAATAGAATAGAATGTAAATCTGTTTTTTCAAAATCTATACAAGTATATGATTGTAATAAAATAGATGAACATGGTACTGTTTCTGAAAATAAAAATAATAATTCAGGAATAAATAAAAGTCTGAATTTAATAAATGAAGAATGCCATATTTGCCCACTTGCAAAACAAACTAAACTGAAATATAAAAATAGTTTAACAAAATCAAAATATATTTTTGATTTGATACATATAGATGTTTGGGGAAAATTTCCAATAAATACACACGATGGTTATGCTTTTTTTTAACTATAGTTGAAGATCTAAGTAGAACAACTTGGATCTTTCTAATAAAAACCAAAAACATGGTTTTAGAATGTGTTAAAAAATTTATTTTAAAAGTTAAAAATATTTTTGATAAAAATATAAAAATAATAAGAAGTGATAATGGAGGGGAATTTAACTCAAACAGTTTTAAAATATTACTAGAAAACCGTGGGATAGTTCATCAATATTCATGCCTGTATACACCTCAGCAAAATGCCATAGTTGAAACAAACATAGGCATTTGCTAGAGGTGGCCAGAGCAATACATTTCCAAAGTGCAGCACCCTTAGAATACTGGGGGGAATGTATTTTAACTGCTGCCTATATAATAAATAAAATACCTTCTAAGGTATTAGAAAATAAAACTCCTTATGAAGTTCTACATGAACAGATCCCAAATTATGACATTTTCAAAACTTTTGGTTGCTTATGCTATGCAACCACAAACAATAGAGAGTATAAGTTTTCATCAAGAACCTTCAAAGGCATCTTTATGGGATATCTGTCCAATACAAAAGGATATCTAATCTTAGAAATTGAAAATATGAAATTTCATATTTCTAGGAATGTAGTTTTTAGGGAAAACATTTTTCCATTCAAAAACATACATAAAAATAATAAAAATGAAAATTTAGATAAAAGACCACTACAAGATTGGTATAATCAAATTATTCATCAACATTGTAGGTCTAATAAATTTCATTCTGAAAATACAGAGTCAGATAATAAAAATAACAATATTTCACAAACTAAAAAAAAATTATCTGAATATAGAACAGATAGAAAACAGAATAAAATCAATAAATCAGATATAGCTGAAGATACTCAGCATAATAAGGAAAACAACTTCAAAGAAAACTGTTTTGAAGATGAACCTTTAGAAAGGATCAAATTCAATCAAACAAACAAAAAATTAAATAACACAAGATCTGGACAGGAAGAGTCATCAGAATTCCAAAACAAAACTCCAGAGCAGCAAAGAGGCTCTGAACAAAATATTCTGAATGACCAGCAAGACTGTTTAGAAAATGCCCCAGGGCATGTTATAGAACAAAATCAAAGAAAGGAAAATTCCAGTAAAAATGGAAAATTTCCAGAAAATTCAATTCTAAGTTCAGAAGAAAAAGAAGATTCTGAACAAAACTTATTTCATAATCAGGAAACTAATTCAACAAACATTTTGGAAAATATTTCAGAAAACAATCAAGAATCAACAATTCCTACTGAAAATGAATCCTTACAATCAACAAGCCAAAGAATTAGCTTGTATGGAAGGAAAATCAATAAACCAAAATATTTTCAAGATTTTGTTCTTAATAAAAAAAAAAACATAATGAACAAAAATACCCTATGAGTAATCATGTCTCATATAATAGAATAAATAAACATCATAAACAATACCTAAAACAAATAACAATAAACGATGAACGATGAACCAAGCTCTTATAATGAAGCTTTAAAGGATCCAAAATGGATTGAAGCTATGAAAAATGAAATGAAGGCTTTAATAGAAAATGATACATGGACTCTCACAAATCTCCCACAAAACAGAAAATCCATTGGATCAAAATGGATTTATAAGATAAAATATAAACCAAATGGTGAAGTAGAATGGTACAAAGCAAGGCTAGTAGCCAAAGGCTTTACACAAAAAGAGGGTTTTGATTTTTTTGAAACTTTTGCACCAGTAGTAAAGATGGTAACTATTAAGAGCATAATAGCAATTGCTATCAAAAAGTGGAATCTATATCAGTTAGATGTAAACAATGCATTTTTGCATGGAAATTTGCATGAAGAGGTATATTTAAAACCTCCACAAGGTTTACTTGAAGAAGCAGATAAAAGAGTATGTAGACTAAACAAATCTCTATATGGTCTCAAACAAGCTTCAAGAAGCTGGTTTGAGAAGTTAAGAGGAGTTCTCTTAGAAATTGGATTTTCTCAAGCAAAATCTGACTACTCTCTATTTATAAGAGAAATAAATCATAATATACTATATCTAATTGTATATGTAGATGATATAATTATAACAGGGAGTAATGAGTTAGAAATTGGAATAATAAAAGCCAAATTAGAAAATCAATTCAAATTGAAAGATCTAGGGATACTAAGTTACTTCTTAGGCATTGAAGTATCTCATTCATCACAAGGCATATATTTATTCCAAAGAAAATATGCATTGGGAATTCTAAAAGAATCTGGTCTTTCAGGTGCAAAACCATCTAAGATTCCAATGGAAAGATACATTGATCTTAAAAATGATAAATCCCAATTAATTAAGAACCCAACCTTCTATAGAAAGATGGTTGGGAAACTGATATATCTGAATATAACAAGGCCAGACCTTAGTTTTTAAGTAAATTGGTTGAACCAATTTATGCATGAACCAAGAGAGGTTCATCTTAAAGTCCTTTTCAAACTAATAAGATACATTAAAAATGCTCCTGGACAAGGGTTGCTATATAGGAAAGATGCAAACATGATGATTAGAGGCTATTGCGATGCTGATTGGGCAGCATGCCAAATTAGCAGAAAATCATTGACAGGGTTCTGTATCATGCTAGGAGACTCTTTAATTTCTTGGAAAACCAAGAAGCAAAACACAATAGCCAGATCATCATGTGAAGCTGAGTATAGAGCCATAGCTCAAACTACTTGTGAAATAGTATGGATTCATCAATTAATGGATGAATTAAAAATAAAAGTAAAAATACCCACAGATCTCTACTGTGACAATAAATCGGCCATACATTTAGCAAATAATCCAGTTTTCCATGAGAGGACAAAACACATAGAAGTAGACTGTCATTTCATAAGAGAAATGATAAACCAAAAGAAAATCTTATTAAAGCAAATTGGGACTAAGTTCCAACTTGCTGATTTTCTAACAAAAGCACTTGGGGAGAAAGAAATCACTTCATTCCACTCCAAGCTTGGAATATTAAATATATATTCCAAGGCTTGAGGGAGGAGTAAAGGAATTAAAGAAATAAGCAAGAGTAATCAAAACATAAAATCTGTAATCTGTTTAGGACTTATCTTATATTTTGTATTTAAGAATATTTTGCAGGCAATTAACCCAAGAAAGATATAAAGAACTTAAGGCAGAAAGTGTAAAAGTTTCATAAAACATATGCAGATGTGATAACGAGAAACTTGAGGTTACGAATGCAAATATTTCAATACAAGATAAATGGGCCACGACTGGACCAAATGCATACCAGTTATTTAACTAGTTAGTTGATATTAACTAATCTAGATTAAATCAGTTATTTATATTAGCTAGTTATTTAATATTAACTAATGTAATTAGTATAAATAACTGAGTTGTAAACAGAGTTAATAAATTGAAAGAGTATACACTCACTTCTCCTTAATCTTCTCTAAATCCTTCCAACGGATTCTAGGTGACAGTTTAGTCGAGGAACCCTAGAATCCGCCCTCTTCTCTCGCGTCCTCTTCTCTGCCCAATTCCGGCTCCGTCCGTCGAATTGATTTCAAGAGAAGACCACCCACTCGAGATTTAATACAAATCGTGTGGGAAAGGGGTCGACGGCACTGACGATACCGGTCAGTCGGAGCAATTATCGGCCAAATTTGACGAACTCATCGGCACCAGTACTGCTGAAAACTCCAAACACTCCAGTACTACCGAGCAATAAGCCCAATCCGGGCTACCGTAAGCCACCCACTTATGAAGAAAAGAAGGCCAGAGCTGCCAGAGGATTGTGCTATTATTGCGATGATAAATTCGTATCGGGCCATCGTTACAAGGGAAACTACTTCCGGTTTGATGCCGATACGAATTGTTTAATTGAGATGAGTGGGGAGCAACAATCCCTATCAGTAGTAGAGCTCGTGGGTGAAGAGGAGACATGAACACTGACAACCGAGATCAGTATGCATGCCTTGTCCGGAGCATATAATCCGCGCACACTTCGTTTCAAAGGTTTCGTCAAGGGGAAAGAGATAACCATATTAATCGACAACTACAACACTAACAACTTCGTGCAAGAATCGATCGTGGGACATTTGGGACTTGAAGTGGAGCCGATCCAGCCATTCGATGTCTTCGTCGGTAGTGGAGCATCCATACCTTGCACGGGCGTTTGTCGGCGATTAGCGGTATTCATGTAAAACATAACAATCATGGAGGATATTTTTGTCTTTAAAATAGAAAGTGCAAATATTGTGCTAGGGTGTCAATGGATTGAGAAGCTGGGGCCTATAACTACGGACCAAAGGCAACTGACCATGGAGTTCGAAGGACCCAAAGGAAAGATTAGGCAGAAGGGGGACCCTCATTTGTTGGAGGAGTCGATGTCGGGAAATTGTTTAAAAAGAATGTCATGCAAAAGCAGGATTGCTTATTATTGCCAACTTCATTGTGAGCCCAGTGGGCCAGCGGTGACCCAAAGTAACTCTACGGAAATTAATGAAATATTATCCCATTTTGATTATCTCTTCACCGAACCATCGGAGCTTCCACCGGAAAGAAGATTGAATCATAGGATTATATTAAATCCTAATACGGCACCGATCAATGTCCATCCGTACCGATACCCACAATTCCAGAAGAACGAGATTGAAAAACTCACTTGAGAAATGTTGGTTCAAGGTCTCATCCAACCAAGCTCTAGTCCGTTCTCGTCGCCGGTTTTACTAGTGCGGAAAAAGGATGGAACATGGAGGTTCTGTGTGGACTACCGGGCTCTCAACGCCGCCACCATACGTGATCGATTTTCGATCCCGACAATGGATGAACTTATAGATGAATTGCATGGTGCTATCATTTTTTCGAAACTAGACTTGCGAGCTGGCTATCATCAGATCCAGATCGATACCTCTGACATACATAAGACGGTCTTCCGAACACACCACGGCCACTATGAATTTACAGTACGTGATGCCGTTTGGGTTGACGAACGCCCCAACCACATTCCAATGCACCATGAACGAAATCTTGGGTCCCTATCTAAGAAAGTTTGTAGTGGTTTTCTTTGATGACATGCTCATTTATAGTAAGTCACCGGAAGAACACGAGGATCATCTGAGAAAAGTGTTGGAGACCTTGGGAGAGTACAAATTTCTGCTACGAAAATCAAAATATGATTTTGCGGTGGACAAGCTTCAATTCCTCAGCCACATCATCACCGCCGGTGGAACCAGCCCGGATCCAGAGAAAATCTCCGCGGTGGAATGTTGGCCAACCCCAAAGAACGTCAAACAGGTCCGGAGCTTCCTCGAATTGTCGGGGTATTATCGGCGATTCATCGCAAGGTATGCACAGATCGCCGCACCGTTGGCGGATTTGCTTAAGAAGAGCGAGGGATTCAGTTGGGGAGAGAAGGAGGAGAAGGCATTCTTAACTCTAAAGAAGGTTTTAATATCATCCCCCGTGCTAAGCTTTTCAAACTTTGATCGACCCTTTCAGATCGATATGGACGCATGCGAATTTGGTGTAGGAGCCGTGCTTTCCCAAGACGGACACCCGTTAGCTTATTACAGCAAGAAGCTGTCAAGTGTTCGACAAAAAGCCTCTACATATGCTAGAGAACTGTGGGCCGTGACTGACGCCGTCCAGAAATGGCGACACTACCTCCTCGGACATGTGTTCGAGATAAAGACGGATCACCGAAGTCTAAACAATTTGTTGTCGTAAGCGATTCAAACGCCGGACCAACAATATTTCCTAAGCAAGTTACTTGGTTTCGATTTCTCCATTACCTATAAGCCAGGTAAGGAAAACCTTGCGGCCGACGCCTTGTCACGGATTCCGGCGCGACGTTGAATAGAATGGTGGCAGTAATTGGGAATGATTTTCTAGAGCGGATTCGAGCGGAAGTATTAACGGATCCCTTTTACGTAGCATTAAAAGACAGCCGATAAGAATGAACATTACAAAAAAAAGTAGGCAGTTAGAACGAGCAAAGTTAACGGAATTTTCGTTACAAATACTATTTTTAACGGAAATTCCGTTAACTTTGGTCCGAGACGAAATTTTCGTTACAAATACCAAAATCCGTTACAAAAATCCGTTACAAATACTCTGAAGTTAAAGTTAACGGAACGAAAAATCCGTTACAAAATTTTTAAGTATTTGTAACGGAAATTCCGTTAAGTTTGCTTCGTCCGAACTGCCTACTTTTTTTTGTAGTGGAAGCTGGGATCGTGATGTTAGAAGGACTGCTTCAGATCGATGGGAGAATTATGATAAACCCAAAATCAGCATTGATCACCAATATCCTATAAGAATTACACTCATCAGCACTCGGGGGACTCTCGGGAATTACCCGGACATTGGCCAGAATACGTCCGTTATTTTGCTGGAAAGGAATGGGGTAAAGAATATCGAAATTTATTTCGGAATGTGCAGTCTCAACAAACTAAAGATGCAGCCAATAAACCAATCAACCTCCTCCAACCATTGGCAATTCCTCAAGACATTTGGGAATCTATATCTATGGATTTCATTACAGGACTTCCAAGAGTGAAAGGACATTCAGTTATTATAACAGTGGTGGATCGACTAAGCAAATTCTGCCACTTGGGTAGTCTTCCGGACAACTATACAGCAGTGATGGTAGACGAATTCTTCATCAACAATATCGTCAAGATCCATGAATTTCCTAAATCCACAATTTCGGACCGAGACAAGGTGTTCGTTAGCAAATTTTGGAAAGAGTTAATGATAAGAAGCGGGACGACACTCAAATTATCTACGGCATACCATCCAGAGACCGACGACCAATCGGAAATCGTTAATAAAATGATTGAAACCTACTTGAGAGGCATGGTCCATAACGACGCACGCCAATGGAGAAATGCCTTGCCATGGGCCGAACTATGGTACAACACGGCTCTTCATCACAGTCTTGGTACTTCCTCCTATTAGGCAGTATTTGGACGACCTCCACCGGAATTAATTGGTTATCGGAAGGGTGAATCTGTGTTACCGGCCGTAGAAGCGGAGCTGATCCGACAGAACCAATTGCTGGAAACGCTTAAAAACAACTTACTAATGGCCCAACAGAAAATGAAGATGTATGCCGATAAACGACATTGTCCGTATTTGTTTAAAGACGGTAATAAGGTTTGGTTGAAACTACACCCATATAGACAACACTCCGTCGAGCAGAGAATGTTTCAAAAATTGGGCAAGAAATGGTATGGACCATTTGAGATTATTAAAAAAATTAGCGAGGTGGCGTTCAGATTGGGGTTACCCGAATCATCCTCCATCTTTCCGGTGTTTCATGCCTCATTACTGAAACCATTTAAGGGACCGGCTTCTGAGGCAACATCTCTGGAATTACCTCCGTTGGCTGTGAATGCCCACCCACTCACCATTCCAGACAAAATTTGAGGGGTACGTACAGTGTGGAAATTCGGAAACAAAAGTGAACAGTTTTTGGTTTCATGGAAAGGGCTTCCGGTAGAGGAGACCAGCTGGGAAGACCATTCTTACCTCAAGAGGATCATGCCAAATTCCAACCTTGAAGACAAGGTTGCTCTTGTAGATGGTGGGGATGTAACATGGCCGATTGAACTGCTCGTCGACACCGAGTTACTTAGGAAACATCTGGGAGTGGGAGCAACAAACGAAGATGACGAGGCCACCGACCCAGGGGAGGAAGCGACTGTATCTAGACGATCTGAGAGAAGAATCACATCCAATAAGAAAAGTGATTTCATTTATCCTAATTAGTTTTACTTTATGTTACCTATAAACTTCCACGAAAATGTATGGACAAGAGTGTGGATTTTTGGGATTTTCGATAGCGGTTTTTTAGTGGGGGATTTCGCCACGAATGTAATCCCGTCCAAAAATTCAAATTTCCACCCAAAATAGATCCTATTAAATTGACTTTCCGCCATCAAAAAAACAATAAAAAATCCCACCCATTTTTTTTATTAAGCCGCTCAAATTTGGCCAAAAGAGTATTGGTGACGGATATAATTGTACTACTTACTGGTGGAGGAATTTCACCACCAAAAAAAACAAAAAAAATTCCGCCAATTTTTTTGATTAAGCCGCTCAAATTTGGCCAAAAAAGTATTGGTGGCGGATATAATTGTACTACTGGTGGCAGAATTTCACCACCAAAAAAAACAAAAAAAATTCCGATCATTTTTTGAATTTAGCCGTTCAAATTTGGCCAAAAAAATATTGGTGGTGGAAATAATTGTACTACTGGTGGCGGAATTCCACCATTAAAAAAAACAAAAAAAAATCCGCTCATTTTTTTTTTATTTTAGCCGCTCAAATTTGGGCAAAAAAGTATTGGCAGCGGAAATAATTGTACCATTGATGACGAAATTCCCCCACCAATAGTCCAGGGTTATATTTAAAAGTCAGAAACAACAACCCTAAATCAATAATCTATAGTTTTGGAGCTCTTGGAGGTACCAAGGTTGCTGGAACTATCTCACTTCCGGAGCTTCCACTAACACATCGCCGGATGTATTCACATCGGAGCTTCCATTTCCCTCTATTTAAAATTTTCTTTTGTTGTGTTAAATAGAAATTTGGTTGTTTATATGTACATTTGGATTTGAGTTTTTATAGTTTAGATTTGGATTTTTAAATTAGAGATTTGGGATTTTAAAGTTTGTTTAGGTTTGTAACTGTGATTGTATTTATCAATGTATTTGGTATTTATGTTTTAAAAGATTGGATTTTAATTTGGGTAGGTTGTTTTAAAGTTTTTGAAATTACATTTTTTTAATGTTAAAGTTTTGAATGATTTTGTGTTGAGTTTAAATTTTAATTTTGTTATAGTGATTTTATTATTTTAAGATTATGTTATTTTATATTATGTTATTTTGTTATAGGCAAACCTTTGTTGAATTGTCTGCTAACCATACTTTCATCACGCTTGTGCCCAAAACAAACACGGCCTCAGATATGTCGGATTTCAGACCGATATCATGTGTCAATTTGATCTACAAGCTAATGACAAAAATATTGGCAGATAGGATCAGTAAGGTCTCTAGTAAACTCATCTCTCCAAACCAAGCAGCTTTCATTCAAGGAAGGCTTCTCGGACCATTCTAGCGGATGAAATGGTGCATGGCTTTGGAAGAAAGAGAACTCCCAAGAGGTGTTGCTTGAATATAGAACTTAAGAAAGCTTTTGACACAGTCAGTTGGGAGGCTATAATTGTCACCCTTGAAGCGTATGAATTTTCTCCTATGTTCTGCAAAATGATTTGGAATAACATATCCTCTGCATCTTTTTCGGTGCTGGTGGAAGGGACTGCCTCCCTTCAAAAGCCAAAGGGGGATTAGACAGGATGATCCTCTATCTCCTATTCTATTTGATATGGTTATGGATGTTTTAAGTAGATTGATACAGAATGGAGTAAAGAACAAAAGAATAGACACTTATCAGGTGAATGGTGCTACTTCTATATCTCACCTCATGTATGCGGATGATATCCTCATATTTTCAAAGGCAAATCCGAAATCACTTAATGCAATTAAAACGGTGCTTGAGAAATTCTCATTGTTCTCAGGATTGGAAGTAAATGCGAGCAAGAGCTCATCCACCTTCTCAAAAGTATGTGCAGAAAATCAATCTTTGCATAATATCTTAGGATATACTGTTAAAATCTACCTATAACATATCTAGGTTTACTAATCATGGGAAAGAAAAAGTCATTTGGATAGTGCTGGAAGCTAATCCAGTCTATAGAGGCGCTCTTAGCAAGATGGAGCGGGAAATGTCTTTCCTATGGAGGGAGAATACAACTAGTTAACTGGATAATAGCTGAAAAGTATACTTATTGGGCGCAAGGTATGGCTATTCCTGACTCTGTGGCTAAGAAGGTGAGAAGGTTAGCTTATAGATTTATATGAGACGGAAGGAAAGGGATCCCGTGGGCCCAAATTGTAATTCCCAAGGAGGAAGGGGGTCTAGGGGTTAGAGACCTTCTTATTATTACTACTGCAACCAATATTAAAAGAACTTCAAAGTACTGGGATAGGAGCGATTCTATTCTGGTAAAATGGATCCAAGATAGGTATATTAAAGGAAAGACGTTTAATGATATACAAATCAGGCCTACTGTGGATTCGCATTTGCATTTTTGGAAAGCTTTTGTTTCAGAAAGAAGCCTAGTGGATAAATGTTTGGATTGTAGAGTCAATAGTACGATTGTGTGGAGATTAGGTACTCCGATAAATAAATTGGAGGGAATAGTGGAAAGTATTAGAAATAGAAAGCATAAAGACATGTTAGCTGAGAGAATTTGGTCGAAGATGCCGACAAAATTCTCTATTCTGTTGTGGAGGGTGAAATGGGATCACCTAAACACGTTCAAGAAGCTGAGAAGTTGGAGAATACAAATGCCTTCTGTTTGCTTGTTGTGCAATATGGAAGATGAAACTAGGAGTCATCTTTTCTTTAACTATTCTTATTCCAGATCTCTATTAATTCCGTTGGCGGAACACCTGGATTCCGCTTTCTGGAAAATAATGAACATTTCAGTCCCTACTCAATCCAGTCCAGATATTAGATTAGGGGATCTAACGGAGGCAGCACAAAAGATTACGCGCCACTCTCCCCCTTGGGGGTTAATATGGAATGCTATTGGATGCTTATCGTGGCATATATGGACAGAGAGAAATAAGAGATATAGACAGCACACTAGTATGCCTCCTGAGGTAGTCCTTAAGGAGGTCATTAAAGACATCAGTCTCTCCTTTGATTCAGTGTATTACAAGAAGAGTTATTGTCACCCTTTGGAGACATTTATGATGGAAGTATGGGAGACCAACCTCCTGAGGCAGCGTATTTAGTTACTGTATAACTAGACTACATAGCTAATGGGAGAGAGTCAATGAGCTTTTTGCACATTTCTTTTTACTTCTATTTTTATTTCTATCCTCTATTTTTGTAAACTTGACATTAGCCTTATTCTAATGAAATTTAATTGCTTCAAAAAAAAAAATTAATATAGGAATTTGTAATTTATTTTGTTAAATTAATGTTGTTAAAGAATTAGATAAATTTTACATATGTTGATATTGTTAATTGTAATTATATTTATATGTTATTGTTATTATCTAACTATTATAATTTAAAAAATTTAATTTGTTCTAAATCAAATATTTTTATATATTTTAAAAATATTTTTTATATTTCATTAATAATTTGATTAAATAAAATTTTAAAGTAAAAAATAAACTTTAATTAAATATGTAACTAAATTAATTACTGTAAAATAATATTAGATCAATAGTTAAGGTGTCAAATAAACCTAGTTCGGCGGGCTCGACTCGTTTAAGATCGGGCTCGGCTCGGTGGGCTCGGTAAGAAGAATAAAAAAGTAAAAAAATATTATAATTAGAGAGAATATTGGAGCACAAATGGTAAAACGTTTGTTAAACATGCGAGAGGTTACGCGTTTGATCCTTCATTTCTCCAAATAATTATTTCTTTTAATTCGAGCCCAGGCTCGCGGGCTCGAGCCTGAGCCTGGAAAGTCTCTGACGAGCCCGAGCCCGGCTCTATAAGCAAAAGCTTGGCTCGGCTCTTTTGATACCCTATCAATAGTTAATAATTTTTGTTTATAATTTTAAAATAAAAAAATATTAATAAAGATTTTTGGAAGTGGAATTTCCGTAAAATAATTTCCAAAAACAATCCACCCAAAAAATTTCCCGCCAATATTTTCATGGGAGCCAGTATTGGTGGCGGATTTCATTGTGTTTCTATCCATGACTAATTTCAAGATTTGTTTCCACAATTGTCTCTGGTTATTTTATAGTTCCATTATAATTGACAAAACCCAGTCGTCCCTTCTTTCTCGTTGTGCGCTTTGACGCTTCTCTCTTTCATATTTGGTCTGCCGTCCCTGCACCTCTCGAGTGCAAGTGATCTCGTCCTACTTTATCCGGTCGGGCTGAGGGACATACTTCTGTCTCCCGGTGGAGATCGATCTGTTGATTGAACGTGGGTGCCCTCACTCGCGTTGGTAAGAACGACACGGTTCCTCTATAAGGTCTTTGATCCTCTGTATGAATTTCTCTCTTTGGAGTGTGGTTTCTACGAGTGACAGGCGACTGATCCTCATGGTTAATCACTCGTACTGTCGTAATACCCAGATTCTATTCCATATGAATTATACGCTCCGGCTGCTATGAATCCATCACGTCAGCGTAGTTCACTACTGATCGATTGGTATCGAGTAAGACACCAAACGATCTCCTTTATACAAGAATCTTCCTAGTCTATTATAATGTTTTCTCCCCTTTCTCAGTTCAACCTCTAAGGGTATTTATACATTTTCCTACTGGGCCGGGACTTTCTTTAACCTTTTCGGTCGGACACAACCCGACCGATCTGTCAGGGCAAGCGGGTCGGGTACAACTTACTGTGCCAACTGGGCTTGTCGGACTTGGTCTGAGGGTGGGCCTGGTCTGATGGACCAGGGATATCATCAAAGATCTAGATTAATGAAACTTCATCAATTACACATTTTCTCTGAATAAATATGTACGGACGGTGATTGGGGTGAAGTAGGAAAAAATCAAAGATGTATTTATTTACTTTAATTTGCACGTTTCAGTAACCTAATATTTTATAAACATGGTTGGTTACTTGTTTGGGCAGTTAAAATTGCTAGCTATAAAATAAATTATAATACAAATTTGCTTAAAATAAAAATTTCAGAATGAATGAGAGCGTTAATACAGAATAATAATGGAATTGAATTAAACAAATATTTGAATATCTCAATATTTAAATTTAAGAATAGTGACGTACTAAAAACTAGAAATTAGTTTAAATGAGATTACGAAATAACATTAATTAAATTAAAGCACCCACTGGCTATTTCATTAATTAGGATATTTTAAGCATGCATTTCTAATATAAAAATATATATATATTTTTAACACGCATTGATAATATTTAAAAAAAAAAAAAACTTCTAGTCGCATTTTAAATTTTAATAAAAAAATACTTGTTTATATTTGAAGGAAAATGAAATAAAAATTAATTAACACCAAAGTTTCAGTCTATATAAGAAAAAATCAATGGAAGCAAAGAAACACAACACATACTTATCGCTCTATTGTCTCATATTCATGACATCCAAAGTAATTATGTCTTCCTCCACCATAATTTTCATGTTCATCCTATTTATAATGACCGCAGTCGTTTCTTCCTCATCTCCCAATACTACTATAGAAACGGCACTCAAAGATAGGTACAAGAAGTGGCTTGGTCAGTATGGGAATCTCCGTCCTTCAAATATGAGGAACATGGATTTGAAGAGCCGATTTGAGATATATAAACACAATGTTCAATTCATCGACAAGTTCAACTCCGAAAATCATTCTTTCACCTTGATCGACAACCAATTTGCGGATATGACAAACGAAGAATTTAAAGCAACATACCTAAATCATGAGATTACTGAAAACCCCACACAATATTGTGAAAAGGTAATCTTTGATATTTCTCAAGAAAAGACACCTCCTGAGAACTTGGATTGGAGGAAGAAAGGAGTTGTTACCTCAGTTAAGAGCCAAGGATCATGTGGTAATTAACAGACATATTAATTACTTTGCCATTTTTTAGCTTTAATTTTTTGTCACACAAGAATTGACGTGTTTATATTTTATGCAGGATCTTGTTGGGCATTCGCAACTGTGGCCACTGTAGAAAGTCTAACGTTTCAAAAAACAAACCAACTTCTAAATTTGTTTGCGCAGCAATTGGTCGACTGTGACGATGGTAGTTACGGGTGTTATGGAGGCTACAAACAGAAAGCTTTTGAATACGTAAGGAAATATGGTTTGGCTACATCAGAAGATTACCCATATAAGGAGGAGAATGGTACGTGTAAATTAAACTTCCAAAAAGCTGCAACTATAGATGGTTGTAAAAGTGTCGAACCCGGTAGCGAAGTCCAATTATTATATGCTGTTGCAAAACGACCAGTGGCTGTTTCAATCGACTTTGATTTGATCAAACCAGCGTACCGATTTTACCATAGAGGAATATACTCTGCTTGCTCAACATGTGGAAAGCAGGAACTGGACCATGACGTTGTGGTTGTCGGATATGGAATTGATGGGTCATCAAAGTACTGGATTATTAAAAATTCACACGGTGAAGATTGGGGTGAAGATGGTTATATGATGATGGAACGAAATGTTTGTGATGGACAAGGTGCGTGTGGGATTACACAAGAGCCATCATACCCTATTTAATTTGGTTCAAGCTAATGAGTTTGAGTAATCTGATAAGTGAGTGAGCGTTTGGTTATTATTGGTGTGTATTCGTTTTCACTTTTAAGACCCGTTGGATTTTGATTTTCGCTTGTAACTCTTTTGTTTTGTTTGTGATAATAAATTGAGATGGTTGATTGAAATGATTGTTTATGTACAAAGCAAGGATATTTGACGGTATTAACCCAAGGATACTTTATTACTTGTTGCATTGATATAACAACCCTGGTACAAGTGGCATGGCGACGCTTGATATTCCCAACCGTTGCTCTCCTATATATTGAGAAGTAGATCATCAATGGAAGTTACCTGCTTCATTTATTTTGAATCTAAAAGATCATTCTCCCAAGGTGCCTCGCTCACTGTTCTTCGCTTCATTAACTTGGGAATCAATACTCCTTGCAACTCTCCGTGCTCTCTGATCTGCACCTGCTGCTACTCGTGATCCACTGTTTGTTCTTCACTCATCCATATATCATCTTATCCATACATTCGTACCTGAACATCATCTTGCGCTGCTATCTGACATTTACCTTCTCGAACATATCATTCATACCTGCTAGTTACACGATCATCTGTCCAAGCTTTATGTTCATCATACTTATATTAGTCACTATATCATTATCATCTATTATTTGATACTATCAAGCTTCCGCATACATATATATATACATTCAATATCTACAAGTTACATATCATTATATATATATATTATTGTAGTCATATACTCATGTTAAGAAACTCTTAAACATTCATACTTAGTTTCATTGCTTGCAATATTTAACATGGTATCAAAGCGGTGAAGATCCAAAGATCTACACTGATAGCATAAACAGTTTAGAATAACTAAATAAAAAAAAGGGGTTAAAGTAAGTTAAATTTTTTTCTCTCTCTTAAGGAGAGTCACAAAACATAGAGTTTTTTTTAAAGTTTTTCGTCAAGTTTTTTTTATTACCTTCACTTGGTCTTCTCTTTTTCTGTAGTTTTAACTCCTTCTTAAGCCACTTAGCATAGTCAGGATCCACATCTGCCTTGGCTTTTCCTTTCTTAATAAGTCTAAGAGCTTGAACATAATCAGGATCACCATCACCAATATCATCCTTCTTATCATCATTATCTTCACCAATCTTCACTGAGTCTATACTCACTCCCAACATCAACAAGTCAAAATAATCATCTGCTTCAGAATCTGAACTGAAACCATATACACCTCCATTCTCCTTAGCATCTGTGTCATAACCTTCAGAAAAACGACCATCCCACTCAGGGAGATAATTCTCTGGAGAAGGGTGTTCCCACTTCCAGTTGTGCACTTTAGGAGCTTTATCCAGATCAGGATAAACACCATTCCTCCGATTTATATCCATCCACTCCATAAAGGGATCGTGAACAATTTCACTGTGCTCCCTCCTCCGCTTTCTACCAGCCCTCCTATCCATCCTTATTTCTTCATCAGTAGGCAAAGGTTGTAGATCAACATCCTCCTCAACCAGCAAGTGATCTACACATTCTTTAGAATCTTCTCCCACTGACTTCTTCTTAGAATTCTCACCATTCAAATATTCAACATAATCAGTTAATACATCTGCAGAAAATGGAAGACTTCGACAATCAAAGCATTGTTTTCAAGAGAAGATGAAATCTACAGATCAGAAGGATCAAATCAATTTTCTGTACCCATTAAGCTAGATGGAAACAACTATGCTGTATGGAAAAAGCATTTCGAAATGGCAGTTAGTGGAAGACTCAAGCTGAGCTTCTTACTAGGTGAGGTGCCTAAACCAGACCCCACCACAAATCCTAAGGAATTCAGGAAATGGAAAGCTTGTACTGACATGGTACACTCATGGTTGCTCAGTTCTATGACAACAAAACTACAATCATCATTCCTTACTGCAGACAACCCTTGGTTATTATGGGAAGAACTAAACACTAGGTTCAACCAGTCAAATGGGGCAATGCTCTATGATATTTTGGTACAAGTCTACACACTATATCAAGGTCAGGACTCGGTCTGCACATACTACACTAAACTGAGCAGATTGTGGAACACTTATGACACCAACAAAGAAAACACAGATCCTCCCGACCATTTTGAAAGGTCTTTGAAGTTCCTAATGGGTTTGAATAAAACCTTTACAACCATTAGAGGTGTGCTAATGGCTCAAAATCCAACCCCTAAACATGGAGAGCTTTATTCCATCATAAAAGAAGAGGAACAACAGAGAAGCCACACAACACCAAATACTGAGAACACAACAACACTGTTAGCAACAAACCAGGGTCCCTACAGACCTCCCAAGCCTGAATTAAGAGAAAGACCATTTTGCAACCATTGCAAAAGGGCAGGACATGTTGCTGAGAGTTGCTATCAACTCAATGGATATCCAGAAAGACATGCTTTCAACAACGGGGGATCTCAAAGTCTAAAAAGAAATGCTAGGCCATTTAATTCAGCAAACAACTATAACAAAAGAGACTTCAGGCCACAATTCAATAAAGGGTACAATGGAAACAAACAATACTCAAGAGCAAACAACACCTCCACTGAGGACTGTTATGAATCTCAAGGACATCCTGAACAAGAACAATATGAAGAAAATGGTCAGTATGAAGTGTTGGATCGAGATCCGAGGATATAAGGGGGGATAATAGCCTCTTTTTCGATTAGGCAGGATAAATGCGAAATTACCTGCAAGTACTTGATACACAAATGGTTGAATAATAATAAAAAGATTATAATATTATATCTTACAATATAATATTGTATATATATATTTGTATTCTTGTCTTTTCTCTTCAAAACTTACCACATTATATGAATACTGAGTCAGCTTATTAGATAGTGCTTTATAAACAACTGTAGTATATAGATACTAAATTATATTATAAGTGCACGTTATAGTATTAGAGTAAAGGACAAGTTAACTGGATAAAAAATGATAAGTAGATAACTGACCAGATAACTGGATATATATGATAAGTAAGTATCTGACCAGATAACTGGATAAATATGATAAGTAAATAGTTGACCAGATAACTGGATAAATAGTAGTCGGATAATGTTTGTTTCATCCACAAAATTTGAGCGCATGCATTGGATGCTGCCATATATTCTGCTTCAGTTGTGGATAAAGCAATACTATTTTGCTTTTTACATGACCATGCTATGAGTGAGCTTCCCAACAGAAAGCATGTTCCACTAGTGCTTTTTCTGTCTGTCTTACATCCACCAAAGTCAGCATCACAGTATGTTGTCAGTGTAAATGAGTTGTCCTTAGGGTAGACTTACTTTGATCTCTTAGGCTTTTCTGGAACGAAAAGCGGGGGATCCTCGACTATATCTTCCCGATTAACCTCAGGGGGCAACCTAATCGGGGACAGTGGTGAGACAGGGCTACGACCAATGAAAATCTCCGTAGGAGAAGGGAAAGGCCCATAACTACCCACGCTAACATCTCCTTCAGAACTCTCAGGAGAACAGCTCTCATCGGAACTCTCAGCTCGACTAGAATGAGAAGGGTCCCGATCGCAGACTGATTCAGAGGAAGAGGCCTCAGAATCATCATCGTCTCCATTAGAAGGAGGAGAACCTACAAGAAAGGGTCATAAAATAAACCCCACTCACTTGACAAAATCTATTCTTTTATTTTCGAGTAAAAGAAACTCACTCTGAGGAGGCATTGACTTCATCGAAAACGCCCTCGAAGGCGTAGCTTCAGCAGCAGCCACGTCCACGGACAGACCCTTAGGAGGAAGGTTCGACCCATAGGCATCAATGGTGATAGCACCACCTCCAGCTGTCGGGATCGAATGTTGAGAAGTATCCCCCACGTTCTCCTTGGCTCGCTCGATGCGAGATTTTTCAGCAGGAATTTTATCTTTGCCAGAAGACATCTGCAAATATCAGAAGGTCAGTCCAACATCTCAAAAAATCGACCCAAAAAAGTCGATGAGAAAAGGGTCCACCAACAGGACGACTTCAGGAAGTCGAGCCCAGGAAATCGACCCTACCCACAAGTCACCTCCAAGGAAGTCAACAAGAGGACTCGACCAAAGTCGACCACCTAGAAAGGAAGAGTTTTAAAGAAGTAGATTGCAGAAGTCGACCCTAGAAAAACCAAATCCCATCCAAAGGTGGAATGACCAAGAATTCGACCCCAAAAGGTCAACCCCAAGTCGAACAGACAACGGGGCAGGGCGACCTCAGAAAACTCGACCCCAAGAAGTCGGCCAAAGGAGGTCGACCCCTTTCCCAAGTGCAAGTCGAACCCTTACACTGGGAACTCAAGCAAGGCAGGAAACACTAGCAGGATCAAAGAACTCGGGCGGGGCAGAAAACATGAGCAGAGCAGGGAAAACTCGAGCGGAGAGAGGAGATTAACAATGAAGTGAAGTCTCCCCCCCCGGCTATTTATAGAGGGTAAGTCGAGTGGGCCTAAAGGGCTCGAAGTTAGGCCCAGTCGAGGCCCAGAATACCCCGGTCCAAGGCTCAGCTCGACATCAGACCCGACAACAAGGGGGTGTAAGAAATACCTCTGGTCCGACACCAAGGCAGGGGGTGTAAGAAATACCTCTTACCTAGGGAAAAATAATAAGGGAAAGGAGATCCGAACAGGCTCAGGTAAAGCGCTTAGGCGGATAAAGGTTGTAAGGTCTGGAACAAGTTCGCACGGAAAGCAGCCCGGGCACTTCAGCCACTCAAATAAGGCACTGGCAGAGGGAGAAAGGGGGGGCACCCTATAAAATGTAAAGTTTTGCGTCTAACCCCATAAATACAAGGGAGGGGGGGAGTACTGGTGGTACAACACCCGACACTCGGGTAACTCGAGTACTAATAGGGTTCCAACCAGGAAGCAGCCACCAAAAGCCCTAGAAGGTGTCGAAGCGAGGGGGAGTACTGGTGATACAGTATCCCGCACCTGGTGATACAGTATCCCGCACCTGGTGATACAGTATCCCGCACCTGGTGATACAGTATCCCGCACCTGGTGATACAGTATCCCGCACCTGGTGATACAATATCCCGCACCAGACCACAACAACAGCTTAAGATAACCTAGAATGAGTGGAGGCACCCATATAGGCAATGGGAGGCCCCAGTCGACTTTATGAGGAAGTCGACCCCCCCGACCGACTTTAGCCAAGTCGACCTCTAAGGAGGTCGAGGGCCAAAAGTCGACATCAAGGGAGTCGACCCTGGCCAGATCTGAGCAGTTAGGCGGTTAGAGCCCTAATAACCAGATTACCCCATGGGGACCCTATAAATAGAGGTCATCATCACTCATTAGAGGTTAGGATACTTAGAATGAGAGAACCTCTGCCAGAAAGAGCCTGAGTGACTAGAGTGTCCGAGCAGTTTCCGGCGGAGTTCACGGCCCTACGCTTGTTCGAAGCGTCGCCTCAACACTGATTGGGTTCCACCTTTATCAGTATCCCAATTACCAAGTTTGATCCAGCCAATGGTATGAGGAATACATCCATTGTTACTACCACTCCTTGTATTTTTATTTCTACATCTTTACACACTTTATCACAAATAATATTAGAATACTAGAATTATTGTGAAAATATCATACAAGTCCCTACAAAAACACATATATCCTATTACTCAATATCCAACAATATCCTTTCAAATATCCTCCCAATCCTTAATTCATTATTCCCAATATAAACATTTCCTAATCTCATTTATTACCACAATTAAGGATATCTACCAAACTTACCTAAACCCATATAGCCGTTGGTAATCACCTCCATAAATATAGATCAACACAAATCAAACCTCAGGTTTTGGAATCAAATCCTTGTTCCTAAATCACCATCTCTATTCTTCAATCTGTCCTCCGGGTTCTTCAATCAGTCTTCTTCAATCTGTCTTCTGGAATCTGTCTTCTGGAATCTCAAGGCATTGAATCAAATCATCTGTTCATCTGGAGATTCTTCATCTGATCTACTCATCATCTTCATCATCTCCAGATCACTGCTGCAATCATCAAATCTGTATAAACATTTATCTTCAAATATTATCATTTATAAACTGTTGTCATTCTTAGACTATTATAAATAATATCATTCACAAAGTTCAGTAGCAATTCTAATATGGTATCAGAGCAGTAAAGATCTTGCTAATCATACAACAACAGTTTCATTTTTCACTTCACATTTTTTTTTCTTCATCTCTTGTTTTCACTCACTGATCACAAGATCAGCTTCCTTCTTTAGCTTCGTCAAGAGAAATAGTCCATAATCAGGATCAATCTCACCATCATTACGTTTCATCTTATCAATAATCTCCTGTGATAGTTGTTTAACAATATCCAGACTCATAAAAGAAGTATCACTCCATACATCATTCATACTATTCAAGAGACGATTCATATCATTCATCTGATCAGCATTCATATCTGTAAGAAAGAAAAAAAAAAAAAGAGGGATATTCATCATAGCATAATACATACATCATAATATCAATCACATTTTTCCTTTTTTCACAAGTAATCAATATTTTCTCCTTTCATAATATATTCATTCAAGTTTTTTTACAAATTGTTAAAAGTTTTAAGGACTATCCATTAGACGAGGAGGATACTCCCCATCCCAAACTCCAAGGTCCAGAGCTTTCTCCTTGTAGTGAGCTCTCAACCTTGCCTTCATCCTCTTCCGTCTCAGCATCCTCACACAGTCTTTTTCCTCACAAGTAAAAACACAGTAGTCTTCACTCTCTCTAGCTTCCTCATCATCACTGAGTACATAAACACCACCAGCTCCCTCATCAACATTCCAGTCCTCATCAAAACCATCAGGTTCTTCATCATCTGGATCACTGTCAAGTGGCTGTGGTCCCTGATCTGGATCATCATCCACAAAATCAAGGTCTTCATTATTCCTCATATTCTTCAAAATCAAATACAACAAACAGGAGAGGAAAAACATTCTGTACACATGGGCAGAGCACAAATACAACCAGAAATGAACCCAAATCATACTGGTAAGTCCCAAGAATCATTTTGTTTAAATACAAAAACTAAGAACACCACTGACTGGATAATAGACAGTGGAGCCACGGATCACATGTGTGGACCAACCATCACACTAAGTGAAAAAAGGGCACTAATAAAACCTATTATTGTAAATCTCCCAAACTCACAAACAACAACTGTGAGATACATGGGGAATTAAAAAATAGACGATCTGTTAACATTATATAATGTACTACAGATCACTGACTTCAATGTGAATTTGATTTCAGTAACAAAACTTACAAAACAATTAAAATGTAGCTTCTCATTTCATCCTGATCATTGTTTGATACATGATTCGAAGATGAGATTGATTTCTATGGGTAGAAGGATCAATGGACTATACATGCTGAATGGAAGAAAAGAAGTCTTGGAACAACCAAGGTCATATGCCGTCAACAAAGCACCTTCAGCAAATATTTGGCACAAAAGACTGGGACACCCATCCCAAATTAGATATGATTTAATTAGGAAAAACAGTACCTTTTTACCAAAATTAGAGAATATAATTTGTAATGAATGCCCTATGGCAAAACATACTAGATTCTCTTTTCCTTCTAGCAATTCTAAAACATCAGAAATTTTTGAATTATTGCATATAGACCTATGGGGTCCATACAAAGAACCAACCCACAAAGGACATAAATATTTTATGACCATAGTGGACGATTTTTCTAGGGCAACCTGGACAATACTAATGAGAAACAAAAGCAATACTTATGAAATTTTCAAAAATTTCACATTAGAAGCAATGAATCAATTCAAAACAAAAATAGGAACCATAAGGAGTGACAATGGAATGGAATTTCAATCCCAGGAATTCAAAATATTTTTAGCAAAATATGGCATAAGACATCAGTTGACATGTCCATATACCCCCCAACAAAACTCCATTGTAGAAAGGAAACATAAACACCTACTAGATGTAGCCAGAAGCATAATGTTTCACTCCCAAACACCAATAAAATACTGGGGAGAATGCATATTGACAGCAAGCTACTTAATAAACAGAACACCCTCTCCTGTTATACAAAACAAAACACCATACAACATTCTCTTCAACAAAGAACCAAATTACAACAGCCTAAGAGTCTTTGGATGCCTATGCTATGCAAAGAACAATAAAATCTCAGACAAATTTGAACCAAGAGCAGTAAAAGGAGTCTTCCTTGGTTACACAACACTGACAAAGGGATACAAAATCCTAGACCTAGAAAAAGGAACAATCTTTATAAATAGAGATGTAGCCTTCTACGAAACTGTCTTCCCATTTAAAAATAAACAAGAAAAAGAAGTCATAAACCCATCCTTAATAGAAGACATAAATTACACAACAAACAAAACGACAGAACAAACCACACAAAGTAAAAGAAAAGAACCAGAACCAACAACACAAAGGCCTAACAGAGAAACAAAAAGGCCTAAAAATCTAGAAAATTACATGCTACAATGCAAATAAATCAAAATACCCAATAGAAAAATACATATCCTATGATAATCTATCAAAAAAACACAATGCTTTCTTAACTGAAATAAACAAAGAAAAAGAACCAAAAACATACACACAAGCAATAAAGGAATCAAAATGGTGTGATGCAATGGAAAAAGAATTGAAAGCATTAAAAGAAAACAAAACATGGGAAATTGTAGAATTACCAGAAGGAAAGAAAGCAATAGGAAACAAATGGGTATACAAAACAAAGTTCAACTCAGATGGAACACTAGAAAGGCACAAGGCCAGACTAGTAGCAAAAGGATATAACCAAGTTGAAGGAATAGATTATACAGACACCTTTGCACCAGTCTCTAGGATGACAACACTAAGGACAATAATAGCCTTAGCAGCCCAAAACAGATGGCATTTACACCAAATGGATGTCCAAAATGCTTTCTTACATGGAGATCTAGAAGAAGAAGTTTTTATGAAAATTCCCCAAGGCTTGAAAATCAAAAACCAAAAGGAACAAAACCTAGTGTGTAAACTGAAAAAATCCCTATATGGTCTTAAACAAGCTTCTAGAATGTGGTTTCATAAACTAAACAGTGCACTACAAACAATAGGTTTTAAACAAATCAAGACAGACTATGCACTCTTCATAAGAGAAGAACAAAATTCAAAAACATTCATACTAGCCTATGTAGACGACCTATTAATCACAGGGAATAACATTAATCAGATAAACAAAACAAAAACAGAATTAGCAAATTTTTTCAACATCAAAGATCTAGGAAAATTAAAATACTTCTTAGGACTAGAATTCACCTATGCACAAACAGGAATATACATGGGACAAAGAAAATATGTACTAGATCTGTTAGAATCAACTGGATATCTAAATTCAAAACCAACAACTACACCAGCAAAGAAAACACAAGAAAATAACAAAAAAGAGAATGATGAAAAAGAACTAGAGGATGCAACACAATACAGAAGCATAGTAGGAAAATTGGTATACCTAACAGTAACTAGACCAGACATAACATATGCAGTAAATACACTGAGCCAAAACATGTCCAAACCAAGGCAAAAGGATCTAAATGCAGCACATAAAGTGCTAAGATATATTAAACAATCACCTGGTTTTGCTGTTGTCTTCTCAGGATCCAAAACTTCAGGTTTAAGAGCCTTCTCAGACTCTGACTGGGCATCATGCCCTTCAACAAGAAGGTCCACAACAGGATTCGCCATCTTTCTTGGAGAGTCCCTAATATCATGGCAAACAAAGAAGCAACACACAGTTGCTCGATCATCAGCAGAAGCAGAATACAGGGCATTGGCATACACAAGTTGCGAGATAACATGGATCATTAATCTACTAAAAGAAATCGGAACCTACAAAAATGAGACACCAATACTCTACACAGATAGCAACTCTGCAGCAGCAATAGCGAAAAATCCAGTACTACATCAAAGAACGAAACACATCGAGATCGACATTCACACAGTGCGCGACAAAATCATGGAGAAAAACTTGAAAATAGACAGAGTAGACTCGAGAATGAATGTAGCCGATATATTCACAAAACCAGTAACAGGGACACTATACAAAACACTACTGATGCAACTCGGAATAAAGAACATACATCAAGGAAGAGGAGAAAACAAAATGCAAGAAGGAGAGGTAAGAGAAGCAAACCTATGAAACGAAGCAACTCCCGCCAAACCCAAACCCTAGTGCCACCATTCAAAGGAAAAACCCCACAAACACACCCTTTTATAAGAATACACTAAACCCAATATCCACATCCAGACACCCATATCCGAATACCCATATCCGAATACCTATATATATCCATATACACCATCCATTTAATCAAACATCTACATTATCCGAATATAAGCCCATAACCCAAGTATTAAACCCAAATCCTAGTAGTTTATGGCCTTATCTTCGAGGGGGACTATTAGAATACTAGAATTATTGTGAAAATATCATACAAGTCCCTACAAAAATACATATATCCTATTACTCAATATCCAACAATATCCTTTCAAATATCCTCCCAATCCTTAATTCATTATTCCCAATATAAACATTTCCTAATCTCATTTATTACCACAATTAAGGATATCTACCAAACTTACCTAAACCCATATAGCCGTTGGTAATCACCTCCATAAATATAGATCAACACAAATCAAACCTCAGGTTTTGGAATCAAATCCTTGTTCCTAAATCACCATCTCTATTCTTCAATCTGTCCTCCGGGTTCTTCAATCAGTCTTCTTCAATCTGTCTTCTGGAATCTGTCTTCTGGAATCTCAAGGCATTGAATCAAATCATCTGTTCATCTGGAGATTCTACTCATCATCTTCATCATCTCCAGATCACTGCTGCAATCATCAAATCTGTATAAACATTTATCTTCAAATATTATCATTTATAAACTGTTGTCATTCTTAAACTATTATAAATAATATCATTCACAAAGTTCAGTAGCAATTCTAATAAATAAGATTTTCTCCACTTCCTGTGGCCACTTTAAAGGGTCTAGTAGCATGTATAGTTAATTTTAAGGCAGATGTTACATCTAATTGCATGAAATTATGTGTTGAACCAGAATCTACTAAAATACTCACTGATTGCATTTTCATGAACCCTTCTAACCTGATTGTGCTTGGATTCATTTGCCCTACAAATGCATACATGCTAATGCCCGTTTGAACTTCCTTACTTCTTATGATGGGAATTTTTTCAAGTTCCTCCATATTTATAATCTCTTCTTGTTCTTCCATTTCTATTAAATATGATTCATCAGCAGAAAGCATGAACATTTTACCTTTGCATTTATGCCCCGGTATAAATCTGTCATCACAGTTAAATTAAAGCCCTTTTGCTGTCCTTTCTTTCCTTTCCTCAGGTAATAATCTTCTGAAAACCAGGTTAGTGGTGGGTTGTTCTTGACTTCTTTTTGTATTCTGAATTTTTTCTGTTTGTGCTGGATTTGTCAGCTCCCTTGGTTGATATCTCCAAGTGTTTCTTGCTGATTTACGGATCCAACTTGATCCACTTCCCTATTGCTTCCCTTCAACTAAGGCTGCCATGCCAAATGCTTTTTGTATATCGTTTGGCTTAAATTTCACCACTTCTTTCTGAATGTCTTTTTTTAGGCCAGAAATAAACATTTCTAGTATGAAATAATCTGGTAGACCCAGACACCTTGTGCATCTTTCCTCAAATTATGTTTGATATTCAGCTACCGAACCCAACTGCATTAATTTGCTTAATTTACCCCCAGGAAGAGTGTAGTTACCTCTGCTGAATTTTTTACATATGTCTTTGGTGAGACATGCCTGATTACGTCAGTCACTCCCAGCAACGCCCTCCAAACAAGGAATAGGGTTCCGTCGCTATATGCCGGACCCCCGGAAAGGCTTCCACGGTGCGGAGCACGTGTCTACGTCAAGAGCCCAAGTTAACACTTGGGAGTCGCCGACTGGGACTACCAAGTCGCCGACTCCAAGGGTAAATCGCCGATTCCGGTCAGGGGTCTCGGGTCTGGTAGCCCGAGGACTTGACCTCCACGGAATCGACGATTCCACTCCTGGATCGGCGACTCCCATACCTGAGTCGCCGACTCCAAGACGTTACGCGGGCGGGCCCACCCCATTATGGCACCCTTCAATAGGGCACCATAATGAGGTGGGCCCCACTCAATTGAGTGGAAACGCCTCTAGGACCCTATAAAAGGGGACCTAGGGGTGTCCTCCACTCTCATCTTCTCTTGGCTACACACACTCCAACCAGAGCAAACTAAGGAGCCCGAATCGCCTACTCTCACGTGAGTCGCCGATTCCCCTCCTCTTCTGCAGGTGTTTGACGTAGAGCGCGCGTCGTGGACTCCACAGCCTCCGGCTCATCTCGCCACCCCGCGAGCCCACTGGTAGCAGATTCCGTGCTTCATCAGTCTTTAACAAATTTTTTCCAATCAGTGAGAAAATTGCTAGCCTTCATCCATGAGAACCATTTTCTTTCTATTCCATCCTTGTGGAATGATGCCATCAATAATTTTTGTTCTTCCGAAGTCTTGTTGTAGATGAAGAACCTTCTTACTTGGAATAGTCAGTCTTTTACATCATTGCCATTAAACCTAGGCATATTGACGTTAATGTCCTTGCTGGACAATACTTGTAATCATTTAATATACTAGCTGCATATATAGGGTTATCAATGATGGTACCCCCAAGTTATCAGCCCAGGCCCATGAAGAAGTCTAGGAGCGAGGCCCAGCAAGACGAATAGAAGAGAGCCCAAGTTACGCCGAAGACATTAGCCCGTTCGGATGATCCGGGCGGCCCCATCAGCCCTACAGACATTTGGTCCAGGCCCAGCAGGACGAGTAGAAGAGAGCCCAAGTTACGTTGGACATTAGCCCATCCGGATGATCCGGGCGGCCCCATCAGCCCTACGGATATTTGGTCCAGGCCCACCAGGACGGCTGGAAGGACCCATTAGCTTGAGCAGTTAACATCCCAAGGGAGGCATCCCAAGTATATCAGATACCGAACTCGTTAGGAAATTGTATAAATACCCCTAGGGGTGAAGTGTAAGGGGGGGGATCACTTGTAATACATTAGGAATACACTTGTAATATACTGGTGATTATACGATAATAGAGAGGATCGTCCACCTTTCTAGTGTGATACGATCAGTAGTGAACCTGACGTGAATCGAACACGAAAAGATGGATGCAGAACAACCGGAGCGGGAAATTCAGATAGAGGGAAGTCTAGAAAACGTGGCGGCAGAGACATACGGGAATCGGCTGTCAACAGTTACCCGTGAAAGCCAAGGTGTAAGCGAACAAGTGCGTTTAGAAGAAAATATTGAAGAGGCACCTTATCACCCTCAGCAGCGTACGTGCGAGAATTCCCGGTTCTTTGAAGAAGCAATACCGGAAGATGGGATGGATGCAAGTTGGTCGGAGCAAAGTCGATCAAGGTCACCAGAACATAGAAATGACCAAGAAGGGTATGGGAGAGCGTTTCCCATATTACGGGAACCAAGAGAGAGTCAACTCATGTCAATTATCGCGGATTTACAAAATAATCAAAGGCAACTTCAGGAACAAATTGTGTCAATGGCAAACAGAAGCATGCGTGAGAACATCCCCGTACGACCGTCAATTGGTTATCTGGACCAATTGACACCGACGGACAATGAGGAAGCTTTAGCGCGACATCTTTTAGCGGAAGGATACCCAACGGGGTGGAGAGCCCCAAAAATTACATCATATGATGGCACAACGGATCCGGAAGATCACATCCATTCGTTTCGTATGGAAATGGAGGATACTACTGGGCGAAGAGACATTTGGTGTCGTATGTTTAGAAGAACTTTGAAGGGAGAAGCAGTGAGTTGGTACAGAAATCTTCCGGTGGGAAGTATTAACTCATTCAAAGACTTGGAAAAATCGTTCAAAATTGTCTTCGGGCATAAAATAAGGCGCAAAGGTTTAAATACAACTCTGCTGACAGTAGTACAGGGAGATCGTGAGTCAACGCGAGAGTATATGGATCGGTTTGCGATGGCTGTTCAAAAAGTCGTTTGTTCGGAGGAAGGAGTACTAATGGCGCTAGTTAATGGATTAAGACCAACCAGATTTTCAGGGGATTTAGTAAGGGATCTCCCATCAACATTTGCAGAAGCTATGGAGAGATCGTACAAAGAATCAAACGTAGAAGATTACCATGAAGCAAAATATAAGCAGATACGTCAAAGACCGAAAGGCCAGTACGATCAAAATGCACAGCAAAAGCAGCCAAGACTGGAAGCCCGATCACAAAACAGGGAGTTGCCAGAAGATACTGTAAGAAGGACCACTTTCCCAAGGGAAAACTTCATCAACTACGGCCCACCCAGGGTCACCCCGTTTCCGAACCAACGACAGGTATTTTTAGCGCTAAGGGAAGAAAGGGTACTTCCGGAGCCACGGCCAATGCGTACGGAAACAGCAATTAACAGAAATCCACACTTATATTGTGAATATCATGAAGACATAGGACATACAACGGCCGAGTGTTGGATTCTGGCAAAGGAAATAGAAAGAATACAAGAGCGGCAGGGCTCGCTCCCCGTACGTCAAAGGTTACCTTCTCCGTCTCCGCGACGAACAGCACCAGTGCCTACAGGACATCAAGACCACAGGGACATCAGAACGCCAGGATATCAGAACCGTAGGGAAGATCAGGATGGAAGGAATATCGGGGAAATATTAGCAATATCAGGAGGAGAAGCAGCCAGAGGAGGAACAGGATTCGAAGGAAAAAGATATGCACAGGATCTTAGTCGGACGGATGGAATAATAAAAAAAATCAAAACAGGGGAGGATATCCATTTTTCAAATAAGGACTTGACAGGAATCACAGTTCCACATCATGACCCATTGGTTATAACACCTATTGTACAGAGGGAGGACAAGAAAAGGATTAGACTAAACAGAGTACTAGTGGACACAGGAGCTTCAGTAGATGTGTTATATTGGAGCGCGTTTGATCAGTTGGGATTTTGCAGGGCAGATTTGGGCCCGTGCTGAACGCCAATTACTGGGTTCGGCCAGGGAGAAGTCCAAATGCTAGGAACAATAGACATCCCAATAACATTGGGAAGGTTTGCGCAGGAAACAACAGTGATAGTGAAGTTCTCGGTGGTGCCATTTTCGTCGGGATACAACGCAATATTAGGAAGAATAGCATTACATGCATTTGGGGCAGTAACATCATCTCTGCACCAATGTTTAAAATTTCCATCGGAAGCAGGGATATGCACAGTTAAAGGTTCACAAAAGAAAGCAAGAGAATGTTATATAAACTCGACAGGGCAAGTAATGACT
>LFYR01001609.1:29190-42680 GCA_001185155.1 Zostera marina | reverse complement strand
GCACCATAGATTGGGGCACATCTCTTCAGAAAAGATGAAAGTTTTAGCCTCAAAATACAAAATTAAATGTAAAAACACAAATTATGATTGCAATATCAATAGTTGTAAAAATAGTACTTGTAATAGTGATATGAATATTTTTTTGAATTCTAAGATGAATAAAAATTCTGTTTTGAATAAAAAGGATGAAAATCCATTTTTTGATAAAAATTCTTCTTTATATAAATCTTTTTCAGATAATATTAGAGATGTTGAACAGAATTGTATGATTTGCCCACTAGCAAAGCAAACAAAACCAAAATTTGCTATTAGTTCTTCAAAAACTAAAAAAATTTTTGATCTCATTCATATAGATTTATGGGGAAAATTTCCCATTACAACCCATGATGGTTTTAATTATTTTTTAACCATAGTAGAAGATTTTAGTAGAGGCACATGGATTTATTTAATTAAAGATAAATCAATGGCATTAAATTGTATAGAAACATTCTACAAAATGGTTAAAACTCAATATAATACAAAAATAAAAATTATTAGAAGTGACAATGGAGGTGAATTCACCTCAAATAATTTCAAAAAAATGGCTGAAAAGCATGGAATAGTTCAGCATTTTTCATGTCCATATACTCCTGCACAAAATGCAAGAGTAGAAAGAAAACATAGGCATCTCTTAGATGTTGCAAGGGCCCTACATTTTCAAGCTAATATTCCATTAAAATTTTGGGGGGAGTGCATTTTAACTGCAGCCCACCTAATCAATAGAATTCCTTCCAAAACCATTGAAAATAAAACACCTTATGAAATTATTCATGGGAAAATTCCAGATTATAACAATCTTAAATCTTTTGGTTGTCTATGCTATGCATCAACAACACAAAAGCAAAACAAATTTTCACCAAAAGCCTATCAAGGCATATTCATGGGATACCCTAAAGGTGTAAAAGGATATTCAATACTAAGAATTTCAGACATGAAATTCTTAGTATCTAGAGATGTTTCTTTTAGGGAATCTATATTCCCATTTAAAGATAACACAATAATAAAAAATGATGATGAAGAATTCATCAATTTTCAAAAAGTTTATAATAATGTTTTATTATTCCATGATGATTCAAATAAATCATGGTATGACTACAAGAGTCACAAACAAAACAGAAATAAAACAGGAAAAATTGATCCTCAAACAGTAGAGGTAAAAACAATAAAAGATGATGCTCTGGACAGCATTCTAAATACTGGAAATGAGATTAGTATTTCAAATCCAGGACTCTCTGAATCTTACAATTCAGATACTGATGTGATAAATCACACAAAAAGTATCTCAATCAGTAAAGATACAACAAAAACAACAATTGAGTCAAATAATAGCCATCAAAATGGCAAAAATACTGAAAATGTCCAGAACTCAGAAAATAATGAAAATACTGTAAATGAATCTGAAAATAATGAAACATCTGAAAATGTTCAGATTCTAAATGAAAAACAACAAACAGAAGAAAATACAATGTCTGAAAATTCAGAAGAACAAGCACAGCTTCAAGCTGTCCATCACATAATTTCAGAAAACCCCCTGGAAATTATGAAAAATAAAATAACAAGAGTTGGAAGGGTAATTCACACACCAAAAGCATACAAGGATTTCTTTCTTGAAAAAGATAGTGAATATGCTATTGATAAGAAAGGAAAATATCCAATATGCAATCAAGTATCTTATCATAGAATTAAAAATAGTCATAAAAATCTTTTAAATAAAATTTCAGTTATAGATGAGCCTAGATCTTATTCAGAAGCTTCTAAAAACCCAAAATGGGTGGAAGCGATGGATAAAGAAATGGAGGCACTACTTTTAAATAAAACTTGGGATTTAACTATGCTACCTCATGATAGAAAGGCTATAGGATCCAAATGGATCTACAAAGTCAAATACAAACCTAATGGTGAAATAGAAAGGTATAAAGCTAGACTTGTAGCTAAAGGCTACACTCAAAAAGAAGGTTTTGATTATTACGAAACCTTTGCCCCAGTAGTGAAAATGACTACAATTAGGACAATAATTGCAATTTCAGCAATCAAAGAATGGAAAATATATCAATTAGATGTAAATAATGCTTTTCTTCATGGAGATCTCCATGAAGAAGTATATCTAAAACCACGACAAGGACTCCTCAATGAAGGAGATAAAAGGGTTTGTAAATTAAACAAATCCTTATATGGTTTAAAACAAGCATCCAGGAATTGGTTTGCTAAGTTGAAAGGAGTTCTCCTTGAGATGAATTTCTCACAAACACCCTCTGATTATTCATTATTTGTCAAGAACAATAATGAAAATCTGATATACTTATTAGTATATGTAGATGATATTATCATCACAGGAAACAATGAAACAGAAATCTTCTTAATTAAGAAGAATATTGAAAAAAATTTCAAAATTAAGGATCTAGGAAAATTATCCTATTTTCTAGGAATTGAGGTTTCATATCCTTCAAAAGGCATATACTTATCTCAAAGAAAATATGCTCTTGGCATCCTAGAGGAAAGTGGACTCATGGATGCAAGACCATCAAAAATCCCAATGGAAAGACATGTGAACCTAAGGAATGAGAAGGTTAAACCATTAACAGATCCAACTTTTTACAGGTCGTTAGTAGGAAAATTAATATACCTGAACATAACTAGACCTGATCTAACCTTCTCTGTCCATTGGTTAAGTCAATTTATGGGAAACCCAAATGAGATACATCTCCAAGTGTTATTCAAAGTAATAAGATACATTAAGAATGCTCCTGGACAGGGTATTTTATATCTAAATAAAAACAAAATGGATCTTCATGGCTATTGTGATTCAGATTGGGCATCCTGCCAAATCAGCAGAAAATCACTAACAGGATACTGTATGTTCTTAGGAACATCAGTAATTTCATGGAAATCCAAGAAACAGGACACTGTCTCTCTATCATCATGTGAAGCTGAGTATAGAGCCATAAGTAAAGCACAATGTGAGATACTGTGGTTACACCAGCTATTTAAAGATTTAAAATTAAAAATCAAACTGCCAACCTCATTGTACTGTGATAACAAGTCAGCCATATATTTGGCAAATAACCCAGTATTCCATGAGAGAAGCAAGCATATAGAAATTTCTTGTCACTCAATAAGAGAGAAGATAGAAAAAGGAATAATCCTATTAAAACAAGTAGGTACAAAATACCAACTTGCAGATATCTTCACAAAATCATTGGGTGAGAGTGAAATTTCAGAATTCTCAGTCAAGCTAGGAATTTACAATGTATATTCCAAGGCTTGAGGGGGGAGTATAAGAATACATGAAAATCTAGGGTAAATAAAGCAATTATCCCACAAAACTAAGTCCAGGACCTAATTGGAATAAAACTAAACCAAAGGTTATAACAAAAAGATTTAATTGTTTTGTTTATAACTTGAAAGGGGTTTCTTATAAATATTTCAATAAATCGTTAATTGGACTAAAATGCAATTAAAAGAAATAACAGGTTATTACTAATAAGTTGTTTTAACCTGAATAAATTTCCAGATGGGTCAACCCGCAAATTCTCCAGTTATTTAATAGTATAAGGACTATTAAATAAAATACACAAACTTAAGTAAAGGACTAAATTGTTATTACTAACAAGTTTGTGTTTTATGCAGCAATTATTACAAATCGATTTAAGCGGATCCGGGTCAAGAAGTATGAATCAGAATCCGGAACCCGATTAAATTAGTTTTATTAAATCGTTGTAATTAGTTAATGTTTTAGCTGTATAAGTACTGGAGTTTTGTATTAATCATTATTAAGTTTTAATCAAAGAAAACTTAACAAATTTCACTTTCTCCCCCTTTCTTCTTTTCTTTCACAACCCGACTCCAACGGTTATTTCCGTTTTATCCCAAACTGGGATTGGGCGGAAAACCCTAGGAGTCTCCGTCGACAATCACTGGCGTTCATCTCCGGACTGCGAAAGATAGCTTCCCGACGTCGCCGACTGCTCCAGTATCAGGATTTAAGAATCTGCTCTTGCATCAATGGTTCCTCCATATATTTCCAAACCATCAATTCGATTAAACTTTATCCAATACATATATATACAATATACAACGAGAAGTTCATGAAATCTAAATTTCAATTAGTTCTTACGAGATCTCATAGTTGAGAAAAAAAGAAGAAATATATGTGCTCATAAGAACTCATATAAAGGTAGTATACAAAAAACAGATTCAAATACATGATTTCCTAAACTGAACAACTGAATATTTTTATGCCATGGCTCATGAACAATATCAGATGGATTGGTATTAAGTATTTCCTGGTTAGCAGTTTCTAAATTGAAATATCCAGGTGCTTCGGATATGGGTAATTCCATGTTGGCAGTTTTTACATTTAAATGTTCAGATGCTTTGGAATTGGGTATACCCATATATTATTCACCAATCACAGTTCAAACACTTAAGCGAATCTGGAAATTTAATTTAATTTCTACTTGTTTTGCAGATTAATCACAGTTTAATTTAATTTACCAATCTATTTATTTTGCAGATTGTTCAGATAAACGCATCTGAAAATATTTCAGAGTAGATAGATATCAATCTAGAAATTAAGCACATGTAGAATAAATAGATATCAATTGATATTTTATCAAATAAATAATTAAAAAAAGACGAGTGCAGAACGGTGGTAAACTCTTAATTTTAAGATAGTTGAAGTTGAGAATAAGGATGGTTTTAAGGTGGTAATTGATATCATAGATAGATAACAAAATTGATTTTCAGAGTAGAGATTAGTTTAAAAAAATAAAATTTAAGAACAATAAAAACCTACCTCGCGCTTGCCGGAAGTTCTGTTAAAACCTCTAAACTAATTCATTATCATTATCATTAAGTTAATCTTAGTTTAATCTAGTTATTATTCAATCTGGCCCATTGCTTATAGGTCCATTAGTTACTTGTATAAATAACTCTCTTTTATTATTTTAATACAACTTTTTTGGTTCTCCAACTATTGCTAAATCGCGCCTCCTCCTCTCCCTCACGTCGCTTGGGTTCTGCCAAACCCTAATCGCTCCGGTCACCACGACGGTGCTCTGCGATAACTTGCTCCTATCACTCGCTGGCTCTAAAACTTAACTCTTATCATGGTATCAGAGCGTGAGCGATCTGTTGTGGTTCTAATCTATTTGCTTTGTGTTTTCTCTACAGGATATTTTCTTGATCGACAAAACCCTCACCCTGTCGGTGTGCGACCCCCCAAGCGACCATCTACTTCCACGATCTACTCTGTGGTTATTTCTATTTTTATTTCCCTTATCTATCTGCAGATTAGCTTGCATGCTTTCGAAAATGTTTATGCTATTTTTTATCCATTCTACATGTGTATGTCTGGTAGATCTATCATGTTATTTAGAACACATGACTATTTTTCCGCTGCCAAATCATCTTACTACCATGCTCATGCATGTACTGATACTCATCATGCCTGTACTGATCTTGCTTACCACTTCATTTGCAATACTTATACTGATCTTGCATGTTACTTCATATATAATACCCTACTGTCCAATAATATACTAAGAATAGCATCCTGGTCACAGTCTGCTGAGTGCTTGGATGAGTGCAATGTGGGCTTATCCCTCACATTCGGATCACTCCAATACAATACACATATCATTAGATCATTATGCATATGTTTTTTATCTAAGGCTGATGAAGCATTTACTATCTATCTAACTTTATCTAAATCATCAGATGTGTACTCTTTGTCTAAAATGCTTGATATCTATATGATTTTGCCTCCTAAATTTATCAAGCTATCTATTACATGTTTGTTTATATTTCTCAATTACTACCCTCCTGCAATTATACATTGCTGGATGCCTATTAGTTCACACACATAGTGTGAATTACTTATTTTACCATGTAATGAATCTTTGGTTTGTATAAACTTAATTTCTCTAAATCTGATTTACAAAATCTATTGCAAAATGGCTGACAACAAGAAACCCCTAGTAGGCCTTCTATTTGATCCAACCTCACACTATTTCATCAAAAACAGTGACCATGGCCCACTACCTATCACCAACATCCTCCAGGGCAGTGTCAACTACTACCCCTGGAACAGGGAAATGACCACTGCCCTCCTCACAAGGAGGAAACTTGGATTTGTCCTCGGGACAATGAAGGAGCCTACTGATCACAAATCTGAGGAACATGAGGCATGGCTCACCTGCCATGGCATGGTGAGACAATAGATTTGGAGCTCTGTTTCTACTGAGATTGCATCTCAAATTATGTATACAGATGATACCAGCATCATTTGGAATGACCTACGTAAATAATTCAGACAGTCTAATGAGACACACATCTATCAACTCACCAATGATGCATTGCTTACCTATCAAAATAGTGATCCAGTCTCCACATTCTATACTAAACTAAAGACCCTCTGGAGAGAAATTGATGCATATGGAGAGGTCCCTCATTGTGATTGTGGGAAATGCACATGTAATGTGAATGGTAGGGTGAATGACAGAGAAGAAAAGTTGAAGATTAGAAAGTTCTTAATGGGACTTAATGATCAATTTAGGCAGATTAGGTCTCACATTATATCTCTTGATACACTGCCTAAACTTAACAAAGTCTATTCCATGGTCACCCATGAGGAGTCTCAAGCAAATATAGCAAGTGGTTCACAAGGCCATCCAATCCATGCTTTCTATTATGCAAGGGCATCTAGTTCCAAAACACCTATCTCCACTGCCAAAAACCACAATGCCCCCACTCAAATCCAATCCACTGGTTCAAAAAAGAGGCCTACACCTCCCTCTGATCCAATTTACTATAAGAGTGGAAAGCTTGTGAACACCAAATACTACTGCAACCATTGCTTTGTCTTTGGCCATTCTGAAGAAAGGTGCTTTGTTATCCATGGTTACCCTGAGAACTTCAAGGCCCCCAAAGGCTCCCAATCAAACCAGGCTACCTCCTCCAATCCAAACAGAAACAAAGCCCCTACCCCACAAACCAATGCATCAGCCCATTGCATCAGTTCCAGTCAAACTTGGGCCTCCTGGGGTAAGAATGAAGAAAAGAAGAATGATGCTGAGACTACTGAACCTGTTGGGCCCCATGGCATGCCTCTCTATAGTGAAAAATACAATCCAAAGCCTCTGCCAAAATATGATCCAACAGGTACTGCCTACACTCTATTTTATAACAATCTGAAAAATCCTTTTCTGGATTATCGATTCAGGGGCATCTGTACACATTTGTGGGGATGCTTCACTATTTAAAAAATTGTGCAAATGTGACTCTATAACTATGAATCTACCTAATGGTACCACCCAAGAGGTGGATACCAAAGGTGATATTCAAATTTCATCTGCTATCACTCTAAAAGGAGTCTATTACATTCCAACCTTCAAGGTTAACTTGCTCTCTGTGAGTAAGCTAACTATTGAAGACAAATATATTATCCATTTCACTAAACACTATGCTTTGATTCTTGACAAGGTGATGATGAAAACTCTTGGTCAAGCTGAACTAAAGGAGGGTCTCTACTGTCTACATCATGAACTTTCAAACACATTTTTTTTGGGTGCCGTATCTCCAAACACTTGGCACAACAGATTGGGGCACACCTCCCCAAATAGACTTAAATATATTCTGAACAATTTTAATTTACTTGCTGATACTACTTTTATTTCTTCTAAAGTTTGTGATGTATGTCATTTATGTAAACAATCTAGATCATCATTTCCTAAGGTTGCATCTAGATCATCCAGCACATTTGAACTCATACACATGGATGTGTGGGGGAATTTTCCCACCCCCACCATTGATGGCAAAAGGTATTTTTTGACCCTAGTTGATGATTATTCTAGATCAACATGGGTCTACTTAATTTCCCATAAATCTGAATGTTTTTCAACCTTCAAAAATTTCTACAGCATGATTGAAACCCAGTTCAAAAAAAACATCACAAAAATTAGGTCAGATAATGGTGGTGAGTTCCTTTCAAAAGAAATGAATGACTTTCTATCCCAAAAGGGAGTCATACATTTTTCTAGTTTCCCCCACACACCCCAACAGAATGGGGTGGTGGAAAGGAAACACCAACATATATATACTCAATGTGGCTAGCTCCCTGCCAATCAATCTGTGGGGATATTCAATATTACACTCAGTCTACATTATAAACAGACTACCTTCTAAAAACACAGAAGGAGTATCTCCATATGAGTTACTTAAAAACAAAAAATCCCACTATGAAAGGATGAGAAGCTTTGGCTGCCTCTGTTTTGCAATTACACTGATCAGAGAGAACAAATTCTCTCCAAGAGCAAAGAAGTGCATCTACTTAGGTAACTCTGCTACACAAAAAGGATACATACTACTTGATCTATCCCTAAACAAAGTGATCATAAGTAGGGATGTTAAGTTCTATGAAGAAATCTTCCCACTTCTAGAAAATAACAACCCCACTCAACAATATTCAAACCATAGGCAGGAAGCCACTCAAGATGATGTGATTCTCAATGACCACTGCCCATCTGATCAATCAGAGCCCACACCAACATCAAACCAATCTGGTGAAAGTGAGAGTGAGATTGAGATTGAATTACCAAATACAAACATCAATACTGAGACTATGAAATCAAACTCAAATTCCCTAATCCTACCAGAAGGCATAAAAAGAATCATCACTAAACCTAAAAAAATAGATGACTATTACTGCTCATTTGTCACTAGCACTGGCAAATCTAAAGCTACATCATATCCAATGCATGACTACCTAACATATAAGAGACTTAGCACCTCACATATAGATTACCTTGACAAAATCTCTACATCCACTGAACCCAAATCTTTTTCAGAATCATCCCAAAACCAACAATGGGTTCAAGCTATGAATGATGAGCTTGCTGCCCTTGAACTAAACCAAACTTGGGACATTGTCAATAAGCCCCAAGACAGAAAAATAATTGGCTCAAGATGGGTTTACAAGGTTAAACATAAATCAAATGGGGAAGTAGAAAGACTTAAAACAAGATTAGTTGCTAAAGGTCATACCCAAATTGAGGGTTTTGACTACAAAGAAACTTTCTCTCCAGTTTCTAAAATCACCTCTGTTAGAACTCTACTAGCTATTGCATCAATCAAAAGCTAGCTGATCTATCAGATGGATGTCAGTAATGCCTTTTTACATGGGGATCTATCTGAAGACATATACATGTCCCCTCCCCCTGGCTTGCTACAACCAGATGATAAGAGAGTGTGCAAATTAAAAAAGTCACTCTATGGCCTTAAACAGGCCAACAGAAATTGGTATGAGAAGCTAACAAAGGCTTTGACTACATTTGGCTATACACAATCTCATGTTGATTATACTCTCTTCTTCAAAAATACCAAAAAATCATATACATGCTTATTAATCTATGTGGATGATCTTATAATATCAGGTGATGATGAATGTGAAATAAATAGTCTAAAAAGACATCTTCATGAGCAATTTCATATTAAGGACTTTGGTAAGCTCAAGTATTTCCTTGGTATTGAAGTTTCTCAATCAAAAAAAGGCATTTTCATTTCCCAAAGAAAATATGCATTAGATATATTGCATGAATTTGGTCAATTAGGATCTTCACCATCATCTACTCCCATCAAACACAACCCACATTGTGATAAATAAAATGCCCCTCTAAAAGACATATCAAATTTCAGAAGATTGGTTGGAAAACTATTGTACTTAACTATCACCAGACCAGATATTGCTTATGCTGTTAGTTTTTTAAGCCAATTTTTGGCAAATCCGCAGGTATTACATTTTCAAACAGGCATTAAGATTTTGAAGTATATTAAAAATGCTCCAGGTAAAGGAATTCTATACAGGAGAGATTCACCTATGACAATCAATGCATACTGTGATGCAGATTGGGCAGATTGCCCAATCTCCAGGAAATCTATCACTGGCTTCTGCATCTTAATTGGAGGTTCATCTGTCTCTTGGAAATCCAAAAAACAATCTACAATTTCTAGGTCTTCTGCAGAAAGTGAATACAGATCTATGGCTTCCACTGTATGTGAAATCCTCTGGATAACCTATTTTTAAAAAGATCTACAGGTGACTCTTGATAAAAAACCAATCCTAAAATGTGACAATAAAGCAGCCATCAACATTGCCTCTAATCCAGTGTTTCATGAGAGAACAAAACACATTGAGTTTGATTGTCATTTGGTGAGAGATCACTACTTAGCAGGTTTATTTGATCTATCACATGTTTCATCAAACATGCAACTTGTAGATATTTTGACAAAACCTGCGAACATTGAGTCCTTAAGAAGGTTGTTGCCCAATCTGGGAATGCATGAATTACACTCTCCAGATTGCGAGGGGGTGTTAAAACCTCTAAACTAATTCATTATCATTAAGTTAATCTTAGTTTAATCTAGTTATTATTCAATCTGGCACATTGCTTATAGGCCCATTAGTTACTTGTATAAATAACTCTCTTTTATTATTTTAATACAACTTTTTTGGTTCTCCAACTATTGCTAAATCGCGCCTCCTCCTCTCCCTCATGTCGCTTGGGTTCTGCCAAACCCTAATCGCTCCGGTCACCACGACGGTGCTCTGCGATCCCTTGCTCCTATCACTTGCTGGCTCTAAAACTTAACTCTTATCAAGTTCAAGACCTCGCCCTGGACAGGGATTTGGAATCCCTCGCCGGAAGATGAAGACCTCGTGCTGGACATAATTTGGAATCGTTCACCGGAAGATGAAGGCCTCTCACTGGGCAGAATTTGATAGTGGTAGAGCATTATAAACAGATCCTTGGTATGATAAACAGAAGACCAAAATCGATATTTATATTCAAAAATAGAAAATCAATTATTTATATTCAATCAAAACCGGAATAGATATGTCATATATAAAAGATTTAATTAGTTGTAAATAACCTAAAACAGATACTAATAATCAAACAGAATAAGAGGACTGTTTTATAATACAAATCCAATTATACTGAACTGGACCTATGTGTAAATTGGATTAAATTCAGGGCTCGTTAATAGTTTATTATTAAGTTGTTTCTCTAAAGGTAATTTACCTAACACTTGAAAGATCAGATAAAAGAAAACTAGAGGGCTATAGCGCAAAAGTTTAAATAAACGATAGTGGGCCAATTATAGACGGGCCAAAGTGTTGGGCTAAAAGAGTTAGTTACAGAATTAGTTAGTTGAAATGTAAATAAATAAGAAATGTAAAACTCTGTTTTGAATCATTAAATCACACAAAACACACTCGTACAAACTGTCATCTTTGACAGTTGGTTACTGTAGCCCCAACTCTCGCCCCCCTTTTCCATTACTATCTCTGCAGGACCAATCGCCGGTGACTCCGCTTGCGCATAGCTAAGAAAGGATTCCTGACTCCGGTGACTACGAGATTTAATAATATAGACCACAAAAAAAAATAGATGATCAATTTCTATGGAAAACTAAAAATTGATTCTTTAGATTATTCACCAATCATAGTTCAATTCAAACACACACTATTTACAATTAAAAAACGATTTAATTTTGGAAAATAATATATTTAGGATCTAAACTTATTTCAAGTCTTATAAACTAAAGCAAATGAATACATGTTATATTAAAATAGCGGCGTGGTTCTGTATCGCCTATTTAGTCGAGCGCCTGAAGTCCGGAGGAAGAAGCTCGCCGGACGATGAGGAATCAATGAGAAAGGGGGAAGAATTAGGGTAATTTGTATTACCTAATTCAAATAGACGTTAATACTGTAGCAACGTGATTAGACTTGATCTCTGTATTAACTTTGTGAAAAAGAGTAATTTCAATGTAATTAGTTTACAACATTTTATAGAAGCTAAACTACCTTAACCATAACTAATTACATTAACTAATCCTTTTTTTTCTTTGAATTAATTCTTTACTGGGCCAATTCTTCTTTGGTCCGTTAAAACTTTATTGAAACAATTGCATAGCGGTCCTCGTGCTTTAACTGTCTATCAAACTTATCCTTTATTGAAACAATTGCAGAATGATCCACATTTATGATTTATAAACCTGAAGAACCCAATTGTTTTATAACAGTCCAGATCAGTATAATCTAATTACTAATCACCCTGTTATACTGGTTACTTCTTTACTCCCCCCTCAAGCTATGGAGTAGATGTTTATGACTCCAAGCTTGGCAAATGATGAAGTAATTTCGTGTTCACCCATGGGTTTGGTGAACATATCTGCTAGTTGGAATTTTGTTCCAATTTGTTTTAGGCAAACCACTCCTTGAGTGATTAGTTCTCTAATGAAGTGACAATCAATTTCTATGTACTTTGTTCTCTCATGAAAAACATGGTTATTAGCTAGGTTGATTGCTGACTTGTTGTCGCAATACATTGTTGTTTTGTTATTGGTTTTGATTTTTATCTCTTTGATCAGTTGGTGAATCCATATCACCTCACAGGCTGTCTGAGCTATTGCTCTATATTCAGCCTCACATGATGACCTTGATATTATTGCCTGTTTTTTGGACTTCCATGAGAATACAGAAACCAGTCACAAATTTTCTTCTAATTTGGCAGCCAACCCAATCTGAGTCACAAAAAGCACTTATACTTAAGTCCTCACTTGCTTTATATATAATGCCCTGTCCTGGGGCCCCCTTTATGTATTTTAGTACTTTGAACAAAGCTTTCAAATGTACTTCCCTTGGTTCACTCATGAACTGACTAAGCCAGTGGACTGCATAGCTTATGTCAGGTCTAGTGATATTGAGATATATTAACTTTCCAACTAGCTTTCTATAGATGGTTGGATCTCCAACTTGTTTGGATTCTCTTTTAAGATCTAAGTTTCTCTCCATGGGTATTTTGGATTCTTTTGCACCTGAGATACCACTTTCTTCAAGTATCTCTAGTGCATATCTTCTTTGGGATAATAGAATCCCTTCTTTAGAATAGGATACTTCAATTCCTAGTGATGGGGGTGAAACCCGACCAGTACTCCAAGACGCGCAAGCAAGCGCCAAGCGGGGAACTCCGCAGGGAAACCGGACCGGAACTCAAGTGCGCAGAGCTCTGCTTCGCTAGGAATCCTTTCGCTCCAAATGACCTGCCTTTAATGAGTGGGGGGTGCCCTCTATTTATAGGGGTTTTTATGGGGGTAATATGGTCAGTTTGGCAGTTAGGCGGTTACTGCCAAAATGACCATATTACCAGAAGTCGATCCCAGGGAAGTCGATCCTCAGGAAAGTCGATCTTCCTAGGATTCGACCTGGGACCTCCCCAACCCTAGAATAGATACCTTAACTCATCTTAGGCTATCCAGACTTCTAGTTGCTGGTAGGTTGTGACCGTGTTCGGGATACTGTATCACCAGTACTCCCCCCTCCTCTGCGTATTAGATAATTTGGGATACGTCTTTTAGTACTGTGGTCTGTGTGTTGGACCTTGTACTAT
>LFYR01001609.1:0-24654 GCA_001185155.1 Zostera marina | reverse complement strand
AGAGAGTGTACTGGGCGTATCCTTCTGAGAATACCGGTGATGTGCCCCCTTATTTTATGTTGGCACTTCACCGTATCTATTTCACTAACTTTCCGATCCTTCCGATCCCTTCTCTAGTTAGTGAAATCCTTTTGTATTCTGGATTATGTATTTCTCAGATGGGTGCCGCCTTTTTCTTTTATGTCAGGGGCTTCATTAATATTCTCAGGGATGCTGGCATAATCCCCACTGCTCGGCTGTTCTTCCACTTCTTCACTTTTCAAAATCCGAAGAAGGGCAGCCCTTTCATTGCATGTGCCAGCCGTGCCTCCTCTGTCACTCACTCCGCTCTCTTGAAAGATCCTCCGACCAGGCGGAACAAGAGTGAGTTTATTATTGTGGATTGCAGGCTATGTCCTGGTAGCAGACTTCTCCCTGCATCCACTAGTGGTCGTAAGCCTACTCCCCGTCCTGTTCTGACCGAGGATGAGGGAGATTCTGTGCAAAGGCTGGCCTTTCTACATCCTATCGCTGTGCCTGTCGGTCACGCGATTGACGACACTTTTAACCGACAAGGTCTTCCTTTGCCTGTTTTTCTTTTTGTTTCTTATGCGTATGCATTTTTACTATCCTTTCAGATTTTTATATGCACAACCCTGGAGGTGTCCTTGAACGCGTTGGGCAAAATGAAACGGGTACGAAGGTTTATGCATCTGCCTCTAAACCTTCTGATGCCCAACATCTCAGACGCCGCGCTCATGAGAACGCCTATACTAGAGCGCCTTCCCCTACTCCTCCTGAAGAAGTCCCACGAACTGAGGAAGGGGAAACTACTCCTGTGCAGTCTCGCTTCCCTCTTTCGCACTCCAGAAGAGGAGCGAGAGCGAACCGCTGGAAAGGATGTCCAGCCCGAGGGGTCTGAGGGAAAAAGAAACAAAAAACGTACTCCTCCCCCAAGGACCAACTCATCTCCTCCGAGGAAATCGAGGAGACACTCCCCCAGGCGACGAACTCCTCCGCGTGGGAGATATTATACTAGAGAGTCCTCCCGGGGTCGGTACACCTATTCTTCTACCCGGGAGACACAATTGCCGGGTTACCAAGGTTCCCACCCCCGGAATTACGGGACCAAGTTCCCGCTGGTTGCTGACACGGATGCCGCCCGAACCACATTGCGGACTATATCTGGGTATCCGATGGACCGGACTGTCGAAGAAATCGGACAGAACCTGAGCAACGTAAGTACTTTAATTTTACTATTCTTATGAGTATGTTCTTACTCGTTCTTTCTTTTTGCAGCTCGCTTATTTGTTTCAGGGCCGCCTCTCTCCCTGTCTCGTCTTCGTGACTACCAGTCTATGGAAGATGAGTTGAAGAAGGTGAAGCGCCGATGTAAAGATTTGGAAGGCGAGGTCATGCAAAAAGCTTCAGACGCCTCTACTCTTTCTGCTACCAACAAGAAGTTGGCTGAGGACTGGGCTGCTCAGAAGAATCTCTTGAGAGATAAGGAGCAGGAACTCTCTAAAGTCAACGGGGAGTTGGGGGCTGCAGAGATGGAATTAGCTTCTCAACGTGCCAGGGTTTCAATCAAAGAGTCGATGATTGTCGATATCACCCGGCAGGCTGAGAATACTGAGGCGAACCTTCGTTCTTGCCGGGCGCAAAATGATATATTTACCCGACGGTTGAACGAAGGAGAAGAGGAGAATAAGAAGCTTTCCCAGTCGCTGGATGATTGCAAAAATGAGATAAAGCGACTGGAGGAAGTAGACCAAGAAAAGACTGAGGAGGCCCAACGCATGACTGAGGAGCTTCAACGAATGATTGGCCATCTGGAGAAGCTTAAAGTTGATTTTCTCGCCAATGTGCGAGATTACAATGATTTGGTGGATCTGGGTTCTCATGTCTGTCCTGGTTTCGAGGCTGAGGATGTCCATAACTGGGCCCGCAAGTACCCCAAAGAAGCTACTGAAGTCCGAAATCGGGCACTTGCGGAAGAAGAGGATGAAGAAGATGAAGAAGAGGAGGCTTCGGAAGACAACACTACTGCCACCATTGACAAAGATTTCTCTGTAGAAGATCAAGATAACAATGGTGCAACGGGTTCCAAAGACTTGCCCCCTCCTCCTAAATAAATCGATCCTCTATCTTATCCTTGTTACTATTGTAATTTATTCCTTTGTAATTCATGTTAAATCAATATATGGAATGTTTTTTTTAAGTGTTTTGATTTCCAATAACAGTTAACTAAACAACATATTAGTTAGGTAGTTCGAACTATTACAACGAGTACTATAATCCTACTTGATTTAAAAATACAACTGTAGGTTATCTGCGTGCCAAGTATTGGGGATGCCTGTTTCATCTTCCCGTTTTAACTTGTACGTGCCTGGTCGGAGTTCTTCCTCCACCACATATGGTCCTTCCCAATTCGCGCCTAGTTTGCCTTTAGAGCAGTCCTTTCTGCCGACACTCGCTCTTCTCCATACTAGGCTTCCTTTTCTTATCGCTTTACCCTTGACATTCTTGTCATGGTATCTAGCGATACTTTGTTTGTAAGCTGCATTCTTTGCTTGTGCATTATCCCTAAGCTCATCCACCAAGTCCAGAGTTGTCGCACATGATCTCATGTTTTCTTCCATGTCATAGGATAATACTCTGACTGTTAGAATGCTTAGCTCTGTTGGGATTAGTGCTTCCATTCCATATGCTAGTGAGAACGGGGTTTCTCCGGTGGGTGTCTTTTCAGTGGTTCTATATGCCCACAGGATCTCTGGTAGTAGATCTGCCCACGAACCTTTGGCATGTTCGACTTTTTTCTTCAGTCCCTGAACGATGGCTCTGTTTGTGACTTCTACTTGCCCATTACCCTGTGGTATGTATACCGATGAAAAATGAATTCTAGTGCCCATGTTCTCGCACAATCTCGTAAACTCCCCACCGGTAAACTGTGTCCCATTATCTGTCACTATGTGCATTGGAACACCGAATCTGCACATTATGCACTTGAAGACAAACTTTGTTGCTGCTCCTTGAGTTATCTTGGGTACAGCTAGTGCCTCGACCCATTTAGTGAAGTAATCGACAGCCACAAATATAAATTTAGCCTGACCTGTCGATACCGGAAAAGGTCCCACAATGTCTAACCCCCACATTGCAAAGGGGATGGGGCTTTCTACCCCTGTTAGCTGAGTTGCGGGATTTCTCTGTATGTTCTTGTATACTTGGCAGGCCTTGCATTTTCTTGCGAATAGGATTGCATCTTTTTTCAGTGTGGGCCAAAAGTATCCCTGCCTTATTATTCTTTGGGCCAGAGATCTTCCCCCTTGGTGTATTCCGCATACCCCTTGATGAATCTCCTCTACAATGAATTGTCCTTCTTCTGTTGAGACACATTTCATTAAAGGTCCATCGTAGGATTTCTTATACAGAATGTCACCGATCAGGCAGAATCTTGAAATGCGTGTTTGTAACTTGCGCCTTTCATTCTTGTTTTCAGGAAGTTTCTGTCCCTCGAAGTATTCTATCAAGGGTTTCCTCCAGTCTTCTGCCTGGATCGTGACCATGTTACACGAAGGTGTAGATGCTGAGTCAACTAGTATCTCTCTCTGCCCCCCCTCGAAAGCAGATGCTAACTTTACCAGGGCATCAGCTGAGTTATTTTGACTCCTTGGAATCTGCTCTACTTCAACCTTGGTGAATTGTTTTTTGACTTTTTCTAGTGTGGCTGCGTACTGTACGATCAGGGGTTCTTTAACTGTGAACTCTCCTGTGAATTGCCGAGCCACTAGTTAAGAATTTGTTCTAATGATTACTGAACAGGCTCCCAGCCTTCTAAGGATTCTCATGCCTTGGATTACAGCTTCGTATTCTTCTATATTATTCGTAGCTGAGAACTGTAATCTGATAGAATGTTCATATATTCTTTGGTCTGGAGTGATTATCTTTATTCCCACTCCTGCACCTGTACTGCAGCTTGAGCCATCAACCTCTACTATCCAAGGTTTTTCTTTGCTTTCCTGGGTCATGTCTACAATAAAGTCTGCAACTGCTTGCCCCTTAATGGCTGTGGCAGGAACAAAATCTACATCGAACTCGCTTAACTCCAGTGCCCACTTCGTTAATCTTCCGGAAGTATCTGGCCTGTGGAGGATTCTGTGTAGTGGATGTTCTGTTAAGACTTTAATTGTATGAGCCAGAAAGTATGCTCTGAATCTGCGTGTTGCATGTACTACTGCCAGGACTATTTTTTCCACTGGAGGATATCTTGTTTCTGCCCCTTGTAGCCTTTTTGAGTGATAATATATCGGGATCTGTTCACTATCCCTTTGACATATTAGAACTGCACTGATAGCTTCTTCTGAAGCTGCTGCGTAGACGTATAATTCCTCCCCTACTTTTGTGAAGTTAGGTGTGGTAGAGAAGCCAGATGTGTTTTGAGTTGTTGAAATGCCTTATCACACTCTGGTGTCCATGTTATTGTCCCTTTTTGACTAGTTTTTAATAGCTGGAAAAAGGGTTTGCACTTGTCTGCTGTTTTGGAAATGAACCGACTCAAGGCATTGATTTTTCCATTCAGCTTTTGTACCTCCTTTATTGTTCGAGGTGGTGCTGTTTTTAATATTGCTGCTATTTTATCTGGATTTGGTTCTATCCCTTTCTGCCCCACATAGAATCCAAGAAATTTTCCTTCTTGTACTCTGAAACTGCATTTGGCAGGGTTTAACCTCATCCCATAATTTTGCAGAGTTTCCAGGGTCTCTTTCAGATCATTTGGGTGTTCATCTGCTTTCTTGGATTTCACCAGAATGTCATCTACATATGCCAGGACGTTTCTTCCTTCCTGCTTTTTGAAAACCTTGTCCATCACCCTTTGGAAGGTTGCTCCTGCATTTCGTAGGCCGAAAGGCATGACTTTGTAGCAATATGTCCCCCATTCTGTGATGAATGATGTGGCATCTTCATCATTTTCTTTCATTAAGATCTGGTTGTACCCTGAATGTGCATCCATCATAGATAGTAACTCATTTCCTGATGCTGCATCTACTAATCTGTCTATGGATGGGAGTGGGTAGCTGTCTTTTGAACATGCTTTGTTGAGATCTGTGAAGTCTACACACATCCTCCTTTCTTTCTTTCAGCTGCGAGTATTCTTCGCTTCTGCCGTACAGGAGTAAAGATACTGTCTATGTTGAGTTCATGGCACGTTATAGTACGCTGTACCTGTGAGGGTGCTTCCCCTTCCCATACGAACGTGTTTACATGGGTTTCTAACAGTTGCAGTAGTGATTTTTTCAGCTCGGAGAATAAAGATGTGCCTATCAGGACTCCTCCTTTTGAGAGTTTGACCTCCTCAACTTGATTAGATGAGGTTGTGTCTTCTTCCTCCTCCCTTTCTTGGATGTACAGGGTTATAGGTTTGGCTATTTTAATTGCCTTCCTGTACGAGTTTCTGGAGTCTTTCTGTGCTCCAAAAACTGTTGCCATTTTGCCATCTTTTCCTGGGTACCTGAAGCATTGGTGGTAAGATGACGGTATTGCCTTGAAACCGTGAATGCTTGGTCTGCCCAAGATCCCATTGAACGGAGAGTCTATATTGACCACGATGAAATGTGCTGTGCGTGATACTCTCCCGTTTCTTTTTCCCAGGGATATATGTAGATCGATGGCTCCTACTACTGGGGCCTTTGTGTTTGTGAACCCATAAATGGCTTCCTTGGCTGGGGTCAGCTGATCCACTTTGTAGCCCATTTTTTCGAACGCAGCTAGGTATAGTATATCTACTGAGCTGCCATTGTCCACCATCACTTTGTTCAGACTTAAATCATCCCCGATATCCACTTGTATTACTAGTGGATCCTCATGTGGGCTGATCACGTTGTTTAGATCTTCCTCAGAGAAGCTTATCTCCTCGCTTGGGTACGATCTTTTCTTAGATTTTGGTACAGTGGTAGTCTGCATTACCTTGCGTGAGTAACTTCTGCTTTCTCCTACTGATCCTCCACCGAAGATTAAGTTTATTACTCTTCTTTTGTGGTCAGTGTCTGAATCGGGACTCCTTGAGCGTTGGCGCTTACCCTTATTTTTTGGGTCCTTGCAACCTTGTCGCCCCTTTTCTATTTTGTTCATGTATTGTTTCAGCTTTCCTTCCTTCACTTGTGTGTCTAGGAAGGAACTTAGTTCCCTGCAGTTTTCTGTGTTGTGCCCGTGTAATCCTTGTGGAACTTGCAATACCTGTTCCTTCTTGTTCGAGCCTCTTTTGTTGCAAGGTTCAACTCTTCTGGTTGAGGAAACCTTATTCTTCCTTTTTCTTTATTGTAGATTTCCTCTTTTGGAGTAGTGAAAACCATGAATCCTAAGTCTTTGTACTTTGGATACCTTGATTTTCCAAACTCCTCAGATGTCTGGTAGACCTTTCCATCGTGTTTTGGTCTCCAGAATGATTCTCCTTTTTCAAATTTCTGAAACTTCTTTTTTGGTGCTTCATATGCCTTTTCTTATGGCACCTCTCTCTTTTTCTTTTTCTTTCTCATACTCTTCAGAATTTATGTACTTCTGGGCCTTTGTTAGCAAGTCTTCCATGCATTTTACATTACTAACGTTTAGCTTTATTGCTAATGGTGTGTTCATGTCTAGCCCTTTTGAGTATGCGCATATTGCGATTGTTGTATTCAGATCGGAGATTTTTTGCATGGCTTCCGTGAATTTAGTTGTGTAATTCCGAAGCGTGTCTCCATTCTGCTTGATTGCAAACAGTGATTATTGCTGCTATTTTATCTGGATTTGGTTTTATCTCGACTAATTTTTTTTTCAAGTCCTCGAAACTTGTTATGCTCCCTGGCTGCAGTTCAACGAACCATCTGTATGTAGGCCCTTTCAATGTTTCTGGGAATGCTCTACATAGAATGTCATCCCTTGATGTGGCCCATTGCATTGATCCTACAAACATATTTATGTGGTCTACTTGGTCCATCTTCCCATCATAGATCTGTAGCCTGGGTAGCCTGAATTTTAGAGGTGCTGGTTTTACCATCAGTGATTTGTGCAAGGCATCCATGCCTACTAGCCAGTTTGGGACCTCGCCCCCTCCTTCTGTGTCTCCCGTGCTTTCTTCATACACGGGTTTTTTAGGAAGAGGTTTAGGTTGCTCCTCTGGCTTGCGAGGTAATGGTGCGCTGGAGTGTGCTGCTCTATGACTTGACACTTCCTCTTGCGCCTTGGCCTTCTTTGAGGTCTGAGCTTTTGAATGGTATATTGATGCTTTGGATTTTTCAATATCCTTTATTTTCTCGCTCATTTTTGCTATGGCTTCCTTCATCTTTTCCAGCTCCTCTATAGGCATCTTTATGAACCCATGAGTGGTTTCTGATGCTGCAGCCCTTGGTTCCTTGCTGCTTGTGGGTCTCCCTTTTTGAGGTTGTTCTTCCGAAGGTTTCTCCTTTTCAGCAAGGAGTCGGATGGCCTCAGCTATTACCTGAACTGTGATGTTCAGATTCTCCCCTCCTGCTGAAGCTTGGGGAGTTTGCTCGGGTTCACCTTCGGATTCAGCCTCAGGTCCCGTGGGAGTCCTTTTGTTCTTATTGGCCTTGGGTGGTCGACCCACTGACCTTTTTGTTTTTGAGTTGCCAGGCTGTTGCTCTGGCGCCTCCTGAGAATTTGCTCCTCCTCCTTGGGAAGTGCTTCGAGTTACCACCATTCTGGAGTGTTCGACTTTTCTTGGAAAGAGTGTTCGACTTTTGCCTGGAGAAAAGTCGATCTTCAAAAAGTCGATCCTTAGTGCACTTGGAGGATTCCTTGGAAGTCGATGCCTGAAAGCCTAGCTCCTTGAGGGATCGACTTTTTTTCCTTGGAAGAAAAAGTCGATCTTCTGAAAAGTTGATCCCTTGCTAGCTGATTTTCTCGCAAGACTCCCTACCTGGCGACTTGGAAAAAAGTCGATCACTTTTTTCGAAAAAGTCGAGGAGCTTTTGTCGTGAGTATCTTTGAATCACAGACGGCGCCAACTGATGGGGGTGAACCCCGACCAGTACTCCAAGACGCGCAAGCAAGCGCCAAGCGGAGAACTCCGCGGGAAACCGGACCGGAACTCAAGTGCGCAGAGCTCTGCTTCGCTAGGAATTCTTCTACTCCAAATGACTTGTCTTCAATGAGTGGGGGGTGCCCTCTATTTATAGGGGTTCTTATGGAGTTAATATGGTCATTTGGGCAGTAACCGCCTAACTGCCAAACTGATCATATTGGGTCCCGGGATCGACTTTCCAGAGATCGACTTTCTGGGGGTCGACTTTCCTGGTGATCGACTTTATTCAGAAGTCGATCCCAGGGAAGTCGATCCTCAGGAAAGTCGATCTTCCTAGGATTCGACTTGGGACCTCCCCAACCCTAGAATAGATACCTTAACTCATCTTAGGCTATCCGGACTTCTAGTTGCTGGTAGGTTGTGACCGTGTTCGGGATACTGTATCACCAATACTCCCTCCTCCTCTGCGTATTAGATACTTTGGGATACGTCTTTTAGTACTATGGTCTGTGTGTCGGACCTTGTACTATCAAAAGCAATTAATATAACCTCAGATAGTTGACCAGATAACTGGATGAGGGATCTGGGTAAAGTAGTCAACCTCTGTATTTGACCAGATAACTGAAAGAGGGATCCTTTTCAATTAAATGTTGTTTAGTTGTTTTTAAATGAAAGATAAAAACTAGAGTTAACAAAGAACAACACAAGAGATTTATACTGGTTTACCCAAACAAGGGATAATCCAGTCCCGACCAACTGTCGGAATTCACTCGCCTAAAGGTTATGGCAAAACCTTAGAGTATCAAGGAAACTCTTAAGAACCGCTCTAAGCTTTAAGGCTACTTCGCTTAGGAACCAGTCTTTTACGGGTAGACTCACACCTTAGAGTATCAATGGCACTCTTAAGAACCTCTAACTTTTGCGGGTAAGTTAGTACCTTAGAGTATCAAGGAAACTCTTAAAAACCTCTCTAAGCTTTAAGGCTACTTCGCTTAGGAACCAGTCTTTTACGGGTAGACTCACACCTTAGAGTATCAAGGGCACTTTTAAGAACCTCTAATTTTTACGGGTAAGTTAGTACCTTAGAGTATCAAGAAACTCTTAAAAACCTCTGAAATCTTTAAAGGTAGACTCGACCTAAGAGTTTTCCCGGAAACTTTATAAAACCAAACTAGAGCTTTATGGTTGAGCTCAAAAACCTTCTCTCACACTTTGGTACTATTGAGACAACCCTCTCAACCAAAGTGGACACACACAAGAGGTGATTAGAGGAGTGGAATATTAAAGGAAACAACACTTCTTACTTGTAAAGATGAACAAGAAGATTAGAAGAAGAAGTTGGAGAGCTTTTGAAGCTTTGGAAAGCTAAGACACTTGAACACTTGAAAGCTTGGAAGCTTGGAGGCAAAAACGTGTGGGCAAGTGTGGAGTGAAAGCTCTTGAGTTTGCTTGTAGTGTGGTGAGTGAAAATGAGGAGATTACCCTTCTATTTATAGCCTTGGCCACTCAATGTCCACCCTTGGATCTTCAATGGATGACTCCTTGATTTCTTACATAAATCCAAGTTTTGTCTTTGATCTTATCTTGAATAGTGTTTTTCTTGGATAGAGTTTGTTGGAGAATCTTATTTTTATATAAATTCAAACTTGAATAGTGTTTTGTCCCCTTGGAATATTATACATTGAATAAAGTGTCAAAAGATAATAATAATAATATTCAAGGTAAAAATACAATTATTCCAAATAATAATATTCAAGGTGAAAATGCAATTTTCCCTATTTGGCTTTTAACTTTGACTTAAATCCTTAACTCAAATGATTAATTAATTAACTGGAGTTAGGTTTAATATCGATTGACTTATTTACCCCCTATTGATTAATAGTGTAATTAGGGTTTAAATTGACATGATTAAAATATAATTCTATGTCGACAATTTTGATTCTACAACCCCTGGTCCATCAGACCAAGCCCATCCCCGACCAGGTCCAGTAGGCCCATTTGACCAGTGAAAGAAGACCCGATCCAGTAGGAAAGTGTATAAATACCCCTAAGGGTTGAATGTAGAGGGGGGGAACATTTGTAATATACTTATAGTAGATTGTCTGCTATATACTTCATACCACACCATCAGTTAGGTTAAGGATTTAATAAGTAAAAAAATCTTAAAAAATTAACTAAAAAAATAGACTAATAAAATCTACGAAAAAATAAAATTTATTTTATTTATATATAAGAATTTATAAATATCGTACAAAAATAAATAACACTTAGTAAAAACTTAGAATAATATTGTATTATATATTTTTAATATTTTAGAATAAAAATTCTTAAAATTCTTAAAAATACTGAAAATTATATATTGACATTTAAAATATTATTTTACCATAACCCTAATATTGCAAATACATATAAATTCTGGTATTAGAATTCATGTAAAAAAAGATTATTAAAAATTCTGTAATTCAAATAGGATTAACTAATAGAAAAGTTAATTTTCCAAATATCATTTAAAATTTTGCATAAATAAGATTTAATTATTGGATTAGTAATTTAAACTTGGCTTTAATTATTTAAAATATTGAGTTTGCATTAAAATTAAATCTTGGGAATATGTGAATCTTGGTTTTGTAAGTTTTAAGATTTTTTTTAATTTAATGGTATAGATTAATTTTAGTCAGAATAGTTAATGTCTTAATGATGGTGTTTTCAATTAATTTTTATTTTTATTCATTAGGTATAATTAGGTATTCTTTAATTATAATTATAATTTTTGTTAATCTGAAAAAATTAAATTTAATATTGTTTCCTTGTTCGAGTAGAACCATTTAGGTTTTTCTTAGTAAAGTTAGGATGCGGTCCTGTTAAACCATCATAGATTAGACCACCTTTAACAAAACCCTAATTTTTGAAAAATCACCAAACTACCGAAAAAAAAGATAAATTGAACAAAAGCATTTCATTCATCTACCACCTGATATACAGAATGGGTATACATACGTATTACAATGATTTTCCAACTGATGAGGGTGGAACCCGATCAGTGCTCAATGAAGCTTCCAACAGACATCAGGCGGAAAACTTCGTGGGGAAATCAGGACGGACTTCTTAGTTGCTCAGAGCTCTGTTTCACTGAAACTTCTCTATATTGAATGACTAACCCAAATGAATGTGTGGTGTCCTCTATTTATAGGACTTTTTATGGGGCAATCTGGTATTTAAGTTGTAATTGCCTATCCGCCTAACTGTCCAGATCTGGTTTCAAGTTACTTTCTAGGATCGACTTTCTTAAAGTTCGACTTTTCTAGACTTCGACTTCTGAGAAAGTCGAACTCTGGCAAAGTCGATCTTCCCAAGAGTTAACTTGGAACCTCCCCCAAACCTATATGGGGGTACCTTAATTCATCTTGGGCTATCTCAGAGTTGCTGGTGTGTTGTGACCAAGTTCGGGATACTGTATCACCAATACTCCTCCCTCTTCTACGTGCCAGGTGTTCCGAGGGATGTCTTTTAGTATCGTAGTTTGCACGTCGGACCTCATATTATCAGTATCCCCCCTCTTTGCGTACTGAGGTGGGAATTGCGCTGGTGATGTCCTTGGATGTGCGATCCTATATCAAAGTCGATCTCAGGAAACCCAACTTCCAAAAAGTCGACTTCAGAAAAAAGTCGACCTCTATGGAAGTCGAGCTCGCTAAGAGACTTAGCAAGAACTGACTCAAGAATTCTAGCTCCATAAAGTCGATCTCAGAAGACCCAACTTCCAAAATGTCGACTTCAGAAAAAAAAGTCGATCTCTATGGAAGAAGTCAAGTTTTGCAAAATCGACATCAGGAAGCTTAACTCCCAAGAAAGTCGACTTGAGATAAGTCGTTCAAAAGTCAGCCTAGATAAGACTAGGGAAGTTGAACAACGCAGAGCTCGACTCCGGAATGTCGAGCAGCATGAAGTCGACCTCAGTCATAAGCAGGGAAGACTTTTGAAAACTCAACTTATAAAAGTCGAGCCCTATGTCCTGCCGTCTGCCTCTTGCTCGAACCCTTATTGGAACGGGTCCAAGACCCGTTTATAAGATTCTTTAATATAAAAAATTGGGCCGGGGCCAGAAAAAAATGAGGAATCACATGAGAATCTACTATGTAAGAAACAATTAAATTAATAAATGTAAAAATCAGATACGTTTTTTTCTTTTCTTAGCAAAATATATCCATTAGTCCCATATCGGAAGAAGTAAAAAGATGGAACATAGTTATAAACTCTATTTACAGAAATGCTTAACTAGTAATTTTCTTTGGAAAAGAAAAAAAAATTAATATTAGATAATCATAAGCCCCGTTCTGGAAGTCATCAAATGATAACCAAGTGAATAACTGTCAATTAGCCAAAATAAGCACCATCCATATAGCAAACTGTGTCAATCCATTACAAACTCCAAACTCGTCTCAGCTTTAGGATTTCAAACAATAGTGTTACGGCTCGGACATTTTCCACATACATGAAAATACGAATCACTTCGTTATCTAACAATAGTGTTAGAAATTAAAATTTAGCATATACAAACAAATGTATGTTTTGTTAAATGGTCGATATGGTACTATTTTAAAAGCGAAAAAACTATTCAATTTTTTATATACATTCTGTTTTTGACATTTAAGTCCATCTATCATGTTTGAAAATGGTAAAGGCCCGATTCTGGAGCCCTTCCTAAGCATAATGTAGTTCACTACTTTAGGCCATGGCCCATTACCATATTTAGTAACCGAAAATGACTGAATTAAAGTTAGCGTTGCAACTCGAGTCTACCGAATCGAATACCTAAGTACAATTCGATTCATTTAAATAAACGAGCCTACTCTTGGGTTTGGTTTGGTTTGGGTTCGATTCGATTCGTTTAATAACCTAATCGAATCTAACCAAACCCAAACTCAAACCGAATAGTTCGTCTAATATTGAATTTTTTTAAATTATTTTAAAAATAAACATTAAAAAAATAAACATGTTCATCTGACTATCTTTGGAAAAAAACATTATTTATAGTTTATTTTCTTTTGTCTTTAGTAATCTTTTCTTCTTGTTGATTAAAAACCAGCATAAAAATTGCAAAAATATACATAAGTTATAAAATATATAATATAAATTTATAATAAAAAATTATATAATATAAATATAAAATAATAAAAATGTTAAACGAATCTCAACCAAAGTTTGGGTTCTATTTCAAAGTATGGATTCGGTTCGTTTAATTAAACGAATCTATTTCAAGGTTCGGTTCAGTCATTAAACGAAGCGAACTCGAAGCGAACCCGAAACGAATCGAATAATTCGTCGAATATCGAACTTTTGTTGCAACGCTAATTAGAGCTGGCCATGGGTAGGGTAGTATCAGATATTCCACCCAAAATCATTAGGTAGGGTATAACCGTATAAATATATATATTTTTACCAGAAAAGGTTTTTTACCCGACATAAACCTGAAAGCTTTTCTACCTGACCAAATCGGAGTAGATACGGGTGAAAATGGGTCAGGGTCACCGCAACTTGTCCTGCGCACCGGTGGCAGATTTTTGCCCCCGAAAAATATTTTTCCACCCCCTTGTCTAAAGGATTTAATAAACCTTAAACAATGATTAAAGAAATAAATAGAATGACTGAAATTACATTAAACTGAACTCAAGACTAAACTGGAATTTCTATTAAGTTTAGTATTTGTTAATAGTTTCTGTTAAGTGCAATTTACCCAACACTCAAGTATCGGATATAAAAGAAACTGAAAGTCTAATGCGCAATTATTTCAATAAAAGAAAGTAGGTCAATTGTATATGGGCCATATTCAAGTGTTGGGCTACGAAATTAAGAATTGATTTTAGATTAATTAGTTGAGAGTTAGTTATGTAATAGTTAGTGAAATTACTATAATACTAATTGTGATTAACACTCAAAATCATTCAACCTAATACAGAAAGTAATTTCTTTCTAATCTCTCTCTAAACCCGATCCGCTTAACCACCGGCTCACTTTGGTTAAGCATTCTTCAAATCGCGTTTTCCCTCTTCTTGCTATGGCGACTCCGGCGGACAAACCTGCTTACACGACGTCGGCCGTCTCGCCAACTCGAGCACCTCGTCGATTTAATATTGTTATGGCTATTTTTCGGAACAGGTCTCGGAGCGGGAAAAAACTTAAATTTCTTCTTCTTCACCCGCTGTCCCAGCTTCTTCGCTCGCTGTCCCGACCGCCCAATCATATTTTTCAGGACGGTTCTTAAGGTAAGGCTGCAGAACAGCTCATAAACAAGTTGAGCAAACCATAATCAGATTTGTAAGGGGTAATAATATGAAGAAGTAAGTTGTAATTTGATGAGGAACAAAAAGTCCTACCAACGCTCACGGTGGTGCAAGCGGCTATCTTCTCGTGTCGGAGGCTCTGAGATCCACTACAAGTACTCTATTTAAGGACTAAAAGATACAATCAGGACTTGAGCAAAACTATATAATACAAGGTCAAAGAAGCAAAGTCACCCTTAAGAGCATATGGGCGAATATAGAGAATATGAGGACAGAAAAGCAAGATCACTCATGAGGGTATAGTTGATAGAAATGTTAATAATAGATAGAAGATGTAAATACACCAGTAAAAACGTGTGTATAAATAGAGATAGTAGTTTAGTGTAAAAATATCAAGTTAAACACTCTCTTCTTCTCTCTGATTAAAGTCTAAACCCTCCACTTTGGGTTAATTGTGTTTAACATACTTTTCTTCTTCTATCTTCCTCACCAACGTTGCCCAGGGTCAAATCTTAACAACGTTGCCGGAGGCTCTGAGATCCACAACACGTACTCTAGGTCAAGTCTTCCGGGAGGCCAGGAATCAGCGATTTAATGAGTAAATCGACGATTGCTCCGTGAATCATACTCTAAAATCGATGGAACTGATGCCTTTGGATTGAATACAAGGTCTCCTTTTATAGGACCTCTGGGGGCGTAATCCGCGGTGGAGATCGCGCCCGACCATTATGGCTCGAGCTGGACGCGAGCAACGGTCCAAATCGGTGATTGACGAGTTGGGGGTGAAATCGACGAGTTCAGAGGGAAGATCGTCAGCCTTCCAGACTCTGGCGATCTTCTCCTCAACTCGGCGATTTGGAGAGTTGACTCAGGTCTCGACGAAAACTTTAGTTCCGCTTTCGTGGGAGCCTTCTGGGGGTTCGACATAAGCGAACGGAACCTTAATCCCTGTTGACGGGAGTAATTGGTGTACAATCATTTGTCATCACAATTTTACAAAGAATTAAAAGACTGATAAATCAAGACTGCAGACTTTTCAGACTGTCGACTTCATTGGGTCACTTGATGTAACCCAATGTACTACCGGTGCATTATCAATCCCTTTCGAAATGGTTCAGACCATAGCTTGAGCCCTCTAAATGAGTTGATCTAACTCTCATTGTGGATTTTTCACTCTCACACAATGAGAGTATAAATATGAGTGGACGACTTAATTGATGGTTATGTTATGTTGCTAATTAAAATACCATAATTTTTTTTTCTACCCTTGTTTTTCTCTTATTTCTATTTCTCGGTTCTTATTTCCAGATTGGTGGATTCCAATCATAGGTATTAAGCATACATACCATATAGATAATATAGAGTCAGCTTCAGGTGAGAACCTCGTGAAAACTTTTGATCTGAGCCTTACATCTACATCCAACGGTTACCAATAGAGTTCATTATTTAAATTATTTTTGGTGAAGATCATGCATATTCTTTTTTTTGTCACCGTTTACTCTCAACATATTTTTGTCCAGTGGATATTCCCCTTTACTTTTCACACATACTTTCCTCACCTACTATTCTCTTTCCCTTTGACCTACTTTTCTTACTCTCACGTTTCCTTCCCTTCTTTAAACCCTCTTTTCCTCCCATTCCTTCCTTCCTTCCACCCTTTTCTCACCATTTCTTAACCTCATTTATATCCCTTAAAACCATATCTATTACAAAAAATGGCGAACGAATCTCCCTCCATTTTCGGTGAGGTATGTTTTTTTTAATATGTTTCCCTCTCTATTTAGTAGTCAATAAAGAATCATCATATTGGGTTGGGTTTGCACTATCTATTTTTAATGATTTTTGGATTTTGATGACTCAATTAGGTTAGTGATATTTCACTATTTGCACTATGACTAATGATTTTTGGTGTGTACTTTGACTAATCATATTTGGGTTTGCACTATTTGCACTATTTCACATGCGTTTGCACTATTTTATTTTTCACAGTTCACAGTACATAGTGTACTGCACTTTGTCCATCATTCATAGTACACAGTGCACAGTCAAAAGTGCATACTACCCATTCCGTACAACACAGTACTGCACATGCATCTGTCCGTCGAACATAATGCATAGACCATGCCGCGTAGTGCACAATGCATAGTGCATAGTACATAATACATCGTACATAGTTCATAGTGCATAGTTCATAGTGCATAGTTCATAGTGCATAGTTCATAGTGCATAGTTCATAGTGCATAGTTCATAGTGCATAGTTCAACATTCACAGTACGAAGTACAAAATTCAAGGTACATATAGTACATAGTGCAATAGTGCATAAAGATAATATGCACCAACTCACTACTAATACTTCAAAAACGGTAATCGCAGATTGGTGATTATTGTCGGATACAGTCAGATCCGAACACTAAAACAATTGGATCGTCCAGTACACCGTATGTTCCCGAGGTTGGCAAACAATTCAGCTTTCACGATGAGGCCCGAGATGCCTATATGGGTTACGCTGGCAATATTGGTTTTAAGGTTCGTATGAGTTCAACCAAAATTAACGATCAAGAAATGGTTGGGCGACGTATGCTTTGTTTTAAACAAGGATATGCCTTAACCACCGCCACAGACAATATCGTGAATGAGAAAAAAAACAACGTCGTATAAGAAATTCAAGTTCCGGATGTCTTGCCATGATCTACATATCTCTAGACAGGTCCTCAAAATTGTGGAGGGTTGTTAATTTCATTTAAGATCACAATCATCCATTGGTGACCCCATCGAAGAAGAGATACCTACCGGTAAATCGTGTTATTACTCCTTTATCAAGGGCATTGTTTTAATCACTAAACACAACTAATATTTCTCTGAGCGATCAATATTGTATGGTTGCTCAAGAGGATGGCGGATTTGATCATATTCAGTTCACACCATCTGATCTGTCAAACATGAGACGTGACGACCGATGCAATATTATTCAAAGAGACGCAGATTTGCTTATCGAACTATTTGAAGAAAGAAAAAACAAATCGTCTGACTTCTTTTTCTCGTTCACTAGGCATGAGAATGGTAATTTTCATGTCAAATACGTAATTCTAATCATACATAAATCTTTACAAATTTCAATATCATCTCCTCCAATACAGGTCATCTATCAAACCTGTTCTGGGCTGATCCCGGGTGTCGACATGACTACGATCTATTCAGGGATTCAATTACATTCGATACGACATACAAGACGAACAAATATAATCTAGTTCTAGCTCTTTTCTGTGGAGTGAATCATCACAAGAACACCATTATATTCGCGGCTGGTTTCCTGTCTCGCGAGAATGTCGAATCTTTCGAATGGATTTTCAAAGAATTCTTAAACTGTATGACTAAACATCCGAAGACTATTATTACCGAACAAGACCCTGCAATGAAGAATGCACTCACACACATATTTCCAAATACATTTCATCGATTCTGTTTGTGGCACATCACACATAAGATGGGGGACAAAATTGGACGTGTATACACTACAAGAAATAAGACCTTGTATGGCGGTCTTTAGATGGCGGATTTCCGCCATCTAAAGTGATCGTCGGCGGAAATCCATCATCTAAAGACCGCCATCTTGGACACCGCCATTAAAACCCCATAACCGCCATCTATTATCCATCCCCATTTCCCACCAAAAATTGTATAGATGGCGGAAATCTGCCATCTAATCTGAAAATTTTCGCGGGAACTGAAAAGTTTTAGATGGCGGATTTCTGCCATCTAAAATATGGCGCGGAAAAAGTTTGGCGCCAATTCATTGATGACGGTTAATTTCATTGACGGCGGATGTCCGCCGACTATCCTTGTAACATTAGATGGCGGAAATCCGCCATCTAAAGTACAGCAGGCGGTTCCCTTAGTTTATAGATGGCGGATACCCGCCATCTATTCGTGGAAGAGGGCGATTGTGCCCATATTTAGATGGCGGATTTCCGCCATCTAAAACTAAGTAAACTAAGTAGAAGAGTATAGATGGCGGATTTCCCCTATACAATGTTTGTTTAATTTTTTTTTGAAACAGGATTCCATATTTTGCGTTTGAATCGTTGCTTTTTGAAATAGAAATCGATATTTCAGAAAACGATTTTTAAATTGAATTTGAAATCGATGTTTTTTATTAAAAAGAAATTAAATTACAGAATTGTTAAACATTCGAAGTTTAAATAAGAAAAAAAATCGTTTAATCAACACTCGTTTGAAAGCGAGTCTTCTGAATCAGAATCTGAAATATCTGATCCGAATGCAGACGGTATAGTGGACTTTGAAGCAGAAGCCATCTGCGTCATGTCGAGTCCGAAAGTCTTCAAAGTCTTATTCAGTTTCTTCATATATGATTTCATAGCATTGAACTTCTTCTTGTATTTGGAGACGTCTTTCTGACTCTCGTTACACTTGTTCTGAAAAAGAAAACAAAAATGAGTTCGATAATCAACAAAATTATTGAAATATATTGTAAATACCTCCAATTCTTTGAATTTTTCCGACCAAACTGCATCTGGTGTTGCATCAGTCGTCGTGTTTTCGGAGATCGGCTCTTTTCCTTTCCAATTTGGAGAAGCCCATCTTTCGTTTGTTGTGCTCACCATACTGGCAGCTTCTCCAATTCCTATGATTATATTCTTTTTATTTTTTCCGAAAGTCTTGTTGACCGTCGCTTCGATAAATTGCTGCATTATAAAAAGTAAATAAATAAGAAATGCGAAATATGTTTAAAATAATCAATGGAACTTACAAATGGAGTCATTGCTTCAGATTCAGCCCACGATTTTGCCTCTTGACTTTTGATAAATTCCGTGGCTTCAAGCTGAAAGAATAACAAAATCAAACAATGATAATAGAAATTATAAAATAAAATAATTTTAAAAAAAGACTTACAACTTTATCGTTTCCTTTATATGTCATCTGTAAAGTCTCTGACCAAGCTTCGACTTCACTCATTCCTTGTTGCATCTATATTCACATAATTCATTAATATATAAAAAAATTATATATAAATTATAAATAAATTACCAATTCATAACGTCTTTGCGCTAATCCTTTTGAACCAGCGTGATGTGTCATTTGATTTGCTCGGTTCGCGGTATTTATCTCGAAAATTTGCTGAAATTATAAAAAATAATAAGTTTCTAAATTTATTAATATAATAAATATATATATATATATACATATACACACCTTTCCTTTTTCTGATCGATGTTGTCTCAATTTATTCAGAAATTGAGGTTTGCTGACATACGGTGGAAGAGTCGCTAAAATATCTTCTTCTCTCATATCAGGATCAGAGTCATAAGTTTTAACCAAAGAATTATGATTGCTCTTCCAGAGTTTGTTCAGCCTACCATTGATATAAGTTTGTGCAGCTTTGCTTCCACTTAAATCATATTCAGCCTACATATTCAAAACTTATAAGTTTTGGAACATTAATAAATATTATTAAAAAAATATATACTTACAGTTAATATTTTTAACGCGTCCTGAAAATTCTGTTGTGGTTGATGACGCCACTCAATGTCGTACGGGAAGAGAGTATGGTCTTTTGCTAAAAGAGCCATTCTTGTCGTTAATTTCTTCGCCATTTCATCCGTCGCTTGGTTTGTGTTGTCAAACATAACCTTCCATTTCGTACCTTTTTCTGGATGGTTATGGGGGTGGTCTTTTGTGCGACCACGACTCTTCTTCTGTGGAGGCACATTCGATGTGGATGGCCTCGCATCTAATTAATTTACGTATTTAAGAATTAATTTTTTATAGAAACAATGATAATATTTAAAATATAAATAATAAACTGACCACTTGAACTGGACTCTTCAAAAGAGCGACGGGATGTAACCATCGCCAGTGCCATGAATGGTGTGATAACACCAAGCAGAACGAAAAAAGTAAACATAATCTGAAATATTTAAATTTGAAAATAAAATTAGTTATTTTAAATACATAGCAAGACACCCGTATATGGGGTCTTGGTCTGACACAACAACCAAACATTTTTCCTATTGTAATTTACATTCTTTATTATTAGACACAACAAATCTTCGAAGTCGTCGTGAGAAGAGGTGTATTCGATTTTGAATGAATGTGTGCCACCACAATCATTCAACACTCTAGCTTCGTATCCTAACACTAAAATCTGACCGGTTTCCATTGTTTGAGGATTTGTCGACCATATTTTTGGACAGTTGTGAAAATGATGACCGTTGACTCCACAACGGAAATAAGCAAAAACACGACAATAATAATCTATATTTTTGTAAAAACTACGTTGAATCTGATTAAGTCGCTCTAGTCGTTCATATCGTTCGACGATTGCAAGTAGTTGACTCATTTTTTACTGAAAAAAAGAAATATTTATAATCAACATAATATTACATTCAAAATATTAAATTATATTGTAATGTAATACTTTATAATTTAATTACAACAATCATCATTATCAACATCGAAAATATCTCTATTTGGTATTTTAAGGACTGAACTCCATTCAAATTCTACCGGATCTTGAATGTAGAAACATTGTTGAGCCTAATTTGCCAAAATGAAAGGTTCCTTTCCAAATTTCCCCCGTGTCGTGTTGACTGAAACGACACCAAAATCATCAACTTTAGTACCTGCTTTTCCAGGATCGTACCACTTACATTCAAACAGACAATATTTAGTCGTGTGACCGTAGCAAATTTCGAAGACATTTTCTAATAATCCATGATATTCAATTTCTGCTACCAACGGAGCATCATTTGGAGATTTTGCATACGTTAATGTTGTAGCCGATAGAAAAATACTGTTATTTTGCGTCGATCTACGATTTGTCAATTCTGACGTCTAAAATTTTAATCCATTCATAATGTAATATAAATTGAAGCAAAACAACTTGGTCCGCGGGAAATAGAATTTAAATCTGTGTCAGATTGTTGAGCTTCGGACATGTGTTTTTTAAACCAATCGGCAAATTGTTTGAAGTGTAAATTTTCCAGACGGAGCTGTGTGTGTTTTGGAAACATAACTTTCAAATGCTTTAAGTGTTTATTTCGATATGGTTCGACACTTTCAAGGTCAAACAATATACATTGATGCAACTGTTTCTGTTGTAAAGTAGTCAACGTTATATCAGTCGGTGCATTTAAAAACCCATCGATATACCTATCTGGCCGATTTGATTTTGTCTCGACATTTTGTAAAAATCGAGAACAAAACGTCATTGACTCTTCAGCAAGATAACTTTTCGCAATAGATCCTTCCGGGTGACTACGTACGGTCACATGATTTTTTAAAGTCAAAAGATACCTAAAATGAAAATATATATTGTATGATCAAGACATATGAATTATAAATTTATTTATAATTGTATAAATATATATACCTCTCTATCGGATACATCCATCGATATTGTACCGGTCCAGCTATTTTCACTTCGGTTGCTAGATGGACCGTCAGATGAACCATTACAGTAAAAAATACGGGAGGAAAGATTTTCTCAAGATTGCACAATGTATATATAATTCTTTTCTCCCATCGTTCCATAAGTTTGATTTCGATTACTTTCGAACAAATATCGTGGAAATATCCGCAAAGTTCAACGAGAACCGAAGTCACTACAGGTTTTGTCGATTTTCTTAATGCAATAGGAAGTAACTGTTGCATTATAACGTGACAATCGTGATTTTTCAATCCGATAAATTTTCTTTCTTTCATTTTCACGTTTCTATAAATGTGAGAACAATATCCATCAGGAAGTCGGAGGGATTTGAACACTGACAGAAATAATATTTTTTCATTCGTCGTTAAGTTGAAACACGCACTCGGAATGTCCCATTCTTCTCCCTGTCGAATAGGATGAAGTTCTTTTCGGATTCCCATCGATTGTAAATCGAACCTCGCGTTCAAATTATCTTTCGTTTTACCATCCATTTCCAAAATAGTGTTCAAAATATTGTCACACACATTCTTTTCGGTGTGCACAACATTAATATTATGTCGTAGAAGCAACGTCTTCCAATACGGTAATTCGAAAAAAATACTCATTTTTTTCCATCCTTTGGGCAATGGTATTTTTTTCGTTCTTTTCGTCGACGGTCTACAATCTTTTGGTACATTCGATGTTTTACCAAAAGTTACTGAATCTCGAAATGGATACACCTGACTATATATTTCAGAACCCGTCAGACGTTTAGGGGCGACTCTAGTTTCGATCTGATTATTGAAACTTTTCTTATCGCTCCTATAATAATGTTTCATATCTAGAAATCGACGATGCCCCATAAAACTCTCTTTCTTTCCATGCTCTAAACGAATACTTTCAGTGTCATTCTTACATACTGCACAGGCTAACTTTCCTTTAGTGCTCCACCCTGATATATCACCGTATCCTGGATAATCATGTATCGTCCACAGAAGTGATGCAAACATCTTAAAAGATTTCTGCGTACGTACATCAAAAGCTGTAACACCATCTGCCCATAAAATCTTCAGTTCATCAATAAGCGGTTGAAGATAGACATCTATATCGTTCCCTGGAGCTGACGGACCGGAAATTAGTAGAGACAACATGAAATTCGGTTGCTTCATACACATCCAAGGTGGAAGGTTGTACGGTATCACTATCACTGGCCAAGTACTATGAGATAGAAATTGCTGACTAAACGGGTTGAATCTATCAGTTGCTAAACCAAGTCTGACATTACGAGGTTCGGATGCAAATTTAGGATGAACCTCGTCAAATTTCTTCCATTGTAAAGAATCTGCTGGATGCCGAAGAAATCCGTCGTCTTTACGTTTGGAATGGTGCCATATCATGTCTTCAGAAATTTTGGAACACAGATACAATCTCTTCAAACGTGGAATCAACGGAAAGTGGCAAAGACATTTCTCTGGAACACGTTTGTTTTTCTGAACGTCTTCGACGACCCACCTGCACGTTCCACAATTCGGGCAAGTTTCTGCTAGCCCTGTCAATCGAACGAATTCGAACCGGATACCCCTATATCCGAATTCGAATTCGATTAGTATCCGGATAATCCGAATTCGTCCGATTAGTATTCGAATTTCAAAATCCGTATCCGAATTCGAATTCGATTAAAAATATCCGAATTCGATTCGAATAACATTTATAAAAAAACCCAAAAATAATATTTTATTTTTGTTAACAGAAAGAGAGAGGGGGGTATGAAGAGTCGCCCTCTACTGTTCTAGGGTTTTTATGACGGATTGGGATTATTAGATTAGCTGTTTTTCAGAGAGCATGAGAAGACCAAGGAGCACCAACGAGGTTGCACTTCTGACAGGGAAGCGAAAATGGAAACCAACTCACGGACTTATAGTGATGGCAGCTGTCTACTTGTTATTCGTTTCTGTCAAGCTCCCTCACTTTCTACAGATGCTCGGAGGTGATGACGATGGATCTGCTTTCGCGAAGATTTCTCTGGAGCGGGATAGGTTCCATCGAAAACTTGAGGACAGTTTCATTTCGCAGGCGTCGCCTGAAAAGAGTGATTTTGATGGACCTAGACCGGTTCTCCGACCTTTGCAGCACCGGTTTGGGAGGATCACTGGGGACATCATGAGGAGGTGGCGGGATGGGTCCGAGGAGGATCTCTCGGAGATAGAGAATATGGCAAATGAGGCATGGGTGCTTGGGACCAAAGCTTGGGAAGAGATGGAGGGGGTTGATGTGGAGGTCGCTCGGAATGTCACTGTTTCTGTGGGATTGGAGGAAGATGGAAAGCGAGAATTTTGCCCGTTGTCGATGGCAATGAGTGATGAGGATATGCAGGTTGTGGGAAAAGGTGGAGAGCAACTCATGTTCCTTCCGTGTGGGTTGGCTGCTGGATCGTCTATTACAATTGTTGCAACACCCCAACATGGGCATCAGGAATATATGAAAAGAGCTAGGTAATGGAATCACAAACCCTAGCTAACTCTTAAGAAAGGGGGAATAAGAAATAAGAATGAATTTTGAGAGATTTAGGGATTAGGTTTAGGGATTTGATATTTATATTATTTGATAAAAAATGAGATGGGTTTATTGCTAATATGGTGTAAGATATTTAATATTTATTAGAGAAGGTTAAAATTATAAAACATATAGATTACATTACAATATTATATTAGACAAGGTTAAAATTATAAAATTATTATATATTTAATATTTATTCGAATTCGGATAATTATCGAATTTTATTAGAGGTATCCGAATTCGAATTCGATTAGTGTCGGATAGTATTTTCAGTATCCGAATTCGTATTCGAATTCGATTATCCGAATTCGATTAGCCTTAAACGAATTCGAAATCGAATTCGAATTCGGATTTCGAATATCCATTGACAGGGTTAGAATTCTCTAGATTG
>LFYR01001622.1:694065-724359 GCA_001185155.1 Zostera marina | reverse complement strand
TATTAGAAATTGATATTTTTATATTAGAAATTTAAATTGATATTAAATTAGACTAACTCTAACCCTAACCTACTTTTATAATTTAAAATAACTTTTATAATACTTGAATTTGTAACATTAAAAATTAAAATACCTTGTTTAAATTTATTTTTTAACTTTAAAATTTAAAATATCTAAAATAACTTCAATTTATAATTTTTATAATTTAAATTATTATAATTATCTAATTATAATCTAAATTAAATTTTTTATAATTTATAATATCTAAACAACTATAATCTAACCCTAACTTCTACTTCTAACTCTTACTTTTAACCCTAATTTCTAACCCTAAACCTATCTAAATATGTATATATACTTATTTTTACTAATTTTTGTTAATTTCTATTAATCCTAATCCTAACCCTCACCCTAACCCTAACCCTAACCCTAACCCTAATTATTTAGATTTACATTAACCCTAACCCTAATTATTTACATTTACATTAACCCTAACCCTATTATCATTATTAGCCAGGGCTAAATGCCGTGGCTAATATCCGTGGCTAATTTATTTGTCACTAAATTAGCCACGGCTCCTAAATCCGTGGCTAAATTTCAGTGGAAATTGGAGGGAAATTTTGCCGCAAATTTTAGCCACGGATTAGCCACGGATTTTAAGAGCCGTGGCTAAATATTCAATGAAAAATTGTAGGGAAATTTGCCGGGAAAATTAGCCACGGGATTAGCCACGGATTTTTGATTCCGTGGCTAAATATAAATATTAGCCACGGGCTTAGCCACAGCTAAAAAAGCCGTGGCTAATTTCTAACATTTAGCCACGGATTCTGCTGGCCGTGGCTAATCCCGTGGTTGTTTCCCTGTTTTCTTGTAGTGAATCCATAGCCCGGATGGAAAAAACTACGATCACTCGGTACGACTTCATTTCCCGGCTTCTAACAACGTCGCGGAATATGAAGCGGCCATACATGGCCTGAAGCTGTTAAGAACTCTCGGCGCTGAGAATGTCACGCTCCGCACTGACACCCAGCTCGTGGCTCGGCAAACCACTGGTGAATTCGCTTGTAAGGAACCACAAATAGCAAAGTATGTGGAAGCGATGGTAGCTCTCACAAAACAATTCGCCGAGTTCAAGATCGAGCAAATCCCTCGAATCCAAAATTTACCCGCTGACACTTTGGCACGTTTAGCATCAGCTTGGGAGGGAGGGCAGCGCGAGATTTTAGTGGACTCTATACTCCAGCCCACGTGCCAAGTATTGGCTGTCACTTCCGACCCTCAAAAGAACTGGAGGCAACCAATACTAGCATTCATTCAGAATGGGGTACTTCCTAGCAATAAAGGGGAGGCCAAAAAGTTAAAACACAAAGCAGCAAAATACTGTGATGTCGGAGGGGTACTTTACAAAAAGTCCTTCGATAGTCTTTTGCTACGTTGTTTGGCCCAACCCGATACAGATAGGGTTCTTCAGGAAGTACACGAAGGCTCGTGCGGACTCCATGAAGGAGGAAGAGCACTGGCCTTCAAAATCATAAGGCTCGGGTACTACTGGCCCACTTTAAGGTTGGAAGCTCGCACTTACGTCCGCAAGTGCCGAGCATGTCAGCTGCACAATCCTATGCAGCAGAAACCATCCGCGGATATGACTCCGATTCTGAGCTCAATCCTGTTCGCAAGGTGGGGATTGGATATCGTAAGACCATTCCCCCCCTCAACATCCCAGGCTCGATTCATCTTTGTAGCAGTAGATTACTTTACAAAGTGGGTCGAGGCTCAGGTTGTGGTGAAAATCACTTAGGATGCGGCGGTCAAGTTTATCTATCGCTCCATAGTCTATCGATTCGGTGTCCCCCAAGACATTGTCACGGACAATGGCACACAATTCACAGGGGGAAAATTTTCAAGAATGTGCGAGGACCTAAATATAAAACTCCACTTCGCCTCCGTTTACCGACCTCAGGCAAACGGGCAAGTGGAGGTTACCAATAAGGCCATCGTACAAGGATTGAAAAAGAAAATCGAATCAGCCAAAGGGACCTGGACAGACAAGTTGTGCGAAATCCTATGGGCATATCGCACAACGAGTAAGAACCTCACGGGCAACACCCCTTTTGCCATGACCTATGGAGTGGAAGCAGTCGTACCAATCGAGATGAGCATACCAACGTATCGAATCTCGAAGTACAACCAATAAACAAATATCCAAAACCTAGCCACAGAGCTAGAGTTAAGGGATGAAACCCGTGACGAGGTGGACCTGCGAAACGAATCGTACAAGGCAAGCGTATCAAGGTACCACAATCGCCAAGTACGCAAAAAAGTTTTCTTGCCAGGAACTCTCGTCACGCGGAAGGCTAGCATATCAGAAAGGAATAGGCCAAGAAATAAACTATCTTCCAACTTCGAAGGTCCCTACATCGTTGAGGAGGAGATAAGGCTAGGAACTTATCGCCTACGACGACAGGATGGAACGATGGTTCCTAACACCTGGCATGCGGACAACATGCAGCAGTACTACGCATAGTACTCACAAGCATTAAGTTTATTTTCTTTAATTTTCCTAGTATGTATGTTAGTTAATCATAAAATCTATTTACGCATTCTAACCCGTATGGATATCCTAAAAAAATCTATTGTGTCGCTTTGGCCTCAGTAGAACAAAGATCATTCCGTCGCTACGGCCCTAATGATCTTATCCAATCTTGTCGCTTCGGCCTTGATACGGATCAATAAGTCACTCCATCACTAGGATATGAGTCGGACTACATCGTCAGGGTTCAAATCCAGGGTTAGAATAAATAGGTCCAATTCAGACACGCAAACCTAGAATTGCGACCACGACCCTTATTCGCACGAGCGAATCAAGAATTAGTAGATATCAAACTATTTTCATCTATCGAGTTTAACTACGATTCATACGACCAAACTTACGTCCTAAGTGGCTAAGTAAAGTTAAAAGAATCTAACTTACGTCCAAAGCGACTAAGTTACGATTTGTGAATCTAGTTAAGTCGAGTTTTTCAAAACTTACGTCCTAAGTGGCTAAGTAGAGTTAAACTACGATTCGTACGACCAAACTTACGTCCTAAGTGGCTAAGTAGAGTTAAAAGAATCTAACTTACGTCCAGAGCGACTAAGTTACGATTTGTGAATCTAGTTAAGTCGAGTTTTTCCAAACTTACGTCCTAAGTGGCTAAGTAGAGTTAAAAGAATCTAACTTACGTCCAGAGCGACTAAGTTACGATTTGTGAATCTAGTTTGAGTCTAAGTCACAACACATTAGCAAAGAAAATAGTTTCATTAAAAAGTTAATTACAAAATCCACTACAAAATATAGAAGGAAATCTATTACAATAGTTTCTAATCTTCTTTCCTCGCATTGCGAACATCGCTCTTTATCTTATATGGAGCTTCCTTGTGCTCCAGCTGCACTTCAGGATGTTCTTCTAGCCACGCCATTATGTCAGAAATGTAGTTGGCGGGCAGGCTTGTAAACACATGAGGACCAAAAAAGTTCATGTCATGGAGTTGATCAGATTGACCATCAACTTCAAACTCCAAGTCCTTGATCTTTTCAGAAGAAGCGTCCAGAGCTTCCTTCATCTTCTTCGACTTCTCCGTGGATTGAGAGAAGCGATCTTCCAAATCTTTCAAAGCAGAAGTGGACTCAGAAAGTTCTACTTGGAGTTTCTGAATTTGCGATTCAGAAACCATAGCGTTTCCAACTTCTGCACTTAGCTGCGTCTTCAGCCCATCAATCTCTTTTAGGGCAGCAGCGAGACGCGACTCAGATTCTCTCAAAGAGTCACATTCTTGGCGAAGGTTAGAAATATCGAGTCAGTGCGCAACACACTCTTTGTTCTTCGCTGCCATCGCTTTCTCGTGCTCAGCAGCTTTCTCCTCCAACTTCTTGTTCCGTTGGAGGGTCTTCCTCAGCGACCACACTTTTTTGCATACAGCTTGATACTTGTCATCAAGCTTGTTGTATTCCTGTTGAGAGCGGAGTGTGTCATTACAAGATTGCATCCCAATTGATGCATTCGATAGATACGCGACCTACAAAACAGAACAATCAATTAGAAAAAAAATGAAACATATATAAATAAAAGCGATTGCGAGTCACTTACAGCAGATATAGATTTGCTGAGCTCTTCGCGTATCCAATCCCCAGGCTTGGTCAAAAGCAGCTGGGCAGCCTTCGCTCGCACCCCTTCATCGGTGAACAAGCCCGGATAATCAAAAGAAGTCCGGAAGGGGGTAAATTCCGGAACAGACCTCGAGCTCGACCCAGTTTCGAAGGTCCTGCAAGGGCCAGATTCTTGGGCCTTCCTTTCTCTTATCAGTTTCACGCCGCGAAGTCTCACGGCCAAATGTGGAAGGACCGCCTCGCGGAAGATATGTGTGCCCTTCTTCTTCTTAATAGGATTTCCAGAAGGGTCCTCTGACCGCATATAGTGTGCCACGTCAGAAAAGGTAAAGTCCTCTCATTGGCATAAAGCGAAAGGAACTCCTTGCCCGCAATCAAAAGAAGCGAGAGCAGAAGAGATTTTCTTCACGCGCTTCAGTTCAGCCTTGCTCAAGGCGCAAGGAACATCTAGATGTACGCGGCGAGCGTTGGCCCACCTCTCACGGCTCCCGCGTACAAATGTAGAATCAACAAAAAAGAACTCACTCTTCCACTGGGGCCCATAGTTAGTGGGGAGTTCTATAATCAGCTCACGTCCGCTGAACCGCTTTGCTAACCCCAACCGACCAGATTCGGAAGCGGGCGCCTTGACAAATTTAAAGAACCAGAAGAACAAGGCGGCGGTTGCAGGGATGTTCAAGCTCCAACAGATGTTGGAGAATCCTCTCAGATATACGAAAAACGCTGCCTGCATCTGCGACAGCAAGACCCCCCCTTGCAGCAACACTTCACTCATCAGTGCTGGAATGGGCAGCATTGAGAAGTGCCTAAAGTAAAGGCGGGGTATGGCTTGGAACCCCACGGGAGGTAGATTCGCGGGCTGATATCGCAATCCCCAAAATCGCAGATGCCCAGATATGCGAATCCCGCGCAGAATCTCTCAGGCTTCAAGCACGGAGGTAATCGAAAATGGATGCACGGTCTCGTTCTGAGGCACGAGAGGTGCATTGACAGAAACCTCCTCAAAGGACCCCTCGTCTGTGTCACTGAGGGGCAGCAGTCTAATCTCACCACCTGGCAAGGTCTCACAGTGTGCGTAGCTGGTGTGATTCTCCACTCCCTCGTAGAACGGGAGGTTCACGTGATCTCCATCCTTGTCCATTTCCATGGGAGGAGGAGGAGTTTGCGATCCATCAGAAGGATCAGTGCGGCATCGACTCTGGCCGCGGTCAACTTGTAGTTCCTGATCGTAGTTGAAGGGCTTAGGTACCCGTACATCCTCCGCAGAGGGAAAATGCGTCTTGCCTCTACCACCCATCCCGTAAGTATGAGGAATGGGGGCATTACCCTCGCTAGGTTTCTCAGAAGAATCCTTCGCATACTTGGGGTGCTTTCTTTTTCTCTTCTTCGGCCTCTCAGATTCCTCTATCGGCCCCTCAGATTCCACCACTTGGATGGGTTCAGGTTCTTCAAATCCCTCCCCCGAGTTTGGGGGCAATGTCGGCGATTTAGGGTCCAAACTCGTCGATGTTTGTGCTGAACTCGCCGATCCGAGTTGAATTACTCGGCGAGGTCTCTTGAACATGGGGACACCCCCCTTGCCTTTGGCCGGCGACTTCCCAAGGGGACTCGCCGACTTAGCTGCAAAAGTCGGGGGGATCTCGCCCGGTTCAACAGAATGCTCTGCCACGACCAGAGCCAGGAAGTCATCCGTCAAACTTGCCGATTTCTTGTGAGAACTCGGCGAGTTTTCAGGAGTCAGCCCGAGCAACTCGCGGGCAGTAGCTAAGAACTTGACGTTCTGTGGCGCATCGACAGCCGGAATCTCCGACCCACCGCGCGAAGGCGAGGGAATCGGAGACTCGACGGTGTCGAGCACCCCCGTCAAGCCTTCATCAATGTCATCATTCAATATGTCGGCGACCAGAGACTCGGTCTCCGACATTGTCAATCTAGGAAACGACGGTTGGTCTGCCATATATCGGCGATGTAAGGGTAGACTCGGCGAGTTAGAGAAAGGGTTCTGGTGATTGTGATGAGATTCAGCGAGTTAGGAAGAAACTCGGCGACTTAGAAAGGGATTAGGGTTTAAGCAAATCAGGGAAAGTGATGTGCGGATTAAAATAATCAACTCACTATTTATAGACCCTGGACAAATTGCAAACCCCCCCCGGAAAATCTAAAAATTACGCGAAGAAAAATCGCTAATTAATTGATTTCCAAATCCACAAGACTCGGCGACTCTCTCTCAAACTCGCCGAGTTTGGGCAAAAATCACGGGATACGAAGAGGAAACTTCCATACTTGGAAAATTTGCAAATATTTACCAAGATCCTAAGGATTCTCGAAGAGATCCGCCAGCTCATACTAAGACTCGCCGAGTTTATAGGAAAGTCGCCGATCTAGGTAAGCAAACCTCCAGGTTTCTCAAAAAACAACCCCAATGCTAAGTCAGCGAGTTAACACCTTAAGTCGCCGACTTAGGATATCATATAGTATCCTAGGGGGAGAATCACAAGCCCCCTTCCACAACAACAGGGGAGTATCACAAGCTCTCCCGACATTTCTATCGCTTCGGCTAGAGATCGTCAAACTTCGAGAGGGAGTATCACAAGCTCTCCCGACATTTCTATCGCTTCGGCTAGAGATCGTCAAACTTCGAGGGGGAGTATCACAAGCTCTCCCGACATTTCTATCGTTTCGGCCAGAGATCGTCAAACTTCAGGGGGGAGTATCACAAGCTCTCCCGACATTTCTATCGCTTCGGCTAGATATCGTCAAACTTCAGGGGGGAGTATCACAAGCTCTCCTGACATTTCTATCACTTTGGCTAGAAATTGTCAAACCTCAGGGGGGAGTATCACAAGCTCTCCCGAATTTTCTGTCGCTCCGGCTGGAAATTGTCAAACCTCAGGGGGGAGTATCACAAGCTCTCCCGACACTTCTGTCGCTCTGGCCAGAAGTCGTCAAACATGAGCATGGTGAGTCTGTCGCTTCGGCCAGATTCACCGAGGATTGGCTAAAGTAAGGAGAAGGATATCGCAAGAGGTATTTTCGGTCAATAGTCATATGCGTTTTCAGACTGATCTAGTTGTTTTACAGGATGTTTTCTTTTTTGCAGATATTATTCTGTCGCTTTGGCCAGAATGTTTTCTTTTTTGCAGGTATTATTCTGTCGCTTTGGCCAGAATAGGACTCTAATAGTGAGTCCAAGTATCTTGTCGCATTCTGCCTTGATACACTAGAGATCGTTCTGTCGCTTTGGCCTTAACGATCTCAACTCATCTTGTCGCTTTAAGCCTTGAAGGGGGCCGTCGTTGCGGACTTTAAGTCTCTCTTGATCAGAGTGGACTATAAACATTAGTTCTATCGCTTCGGCTAGAACTTGGTTCTATCGCTCTGGCAAGAACCCGATTCTGTTGCTCCGGCCTGAATCGTATTCCTTCGCTTTGGCCGGAATTTATCTTGTCGCTTCGGCCTCGATAACACAGTGCAGTCGCCCTTGATCAGGGAAGGACTATAAACAGAGTTACAGTGGCTTGGAACTCGATCCATTCTTGACGCTTTGGCCTATGGATTCTGAATCATTACGTCACTGTGGGCGGATAATTCGATCTCATCTTGTCGCTTTGGCCTTGGTGCTGGATCACACACATTGAACCTTGATTGGGGGGGGGGTACTGGCGATACACGCATGTTTCTTGTGCTCTCTTCAGGGGGGAGTACTGGTGAGACATGCCTGATTACGTCAGTCACTCCCAGCAACGCCTTTCAACAAGGACTAGGGCTCCGTCGCTATGGAAGGACCCCCGGAGAGCTCCCACGGTGCGGAACACGTTCATCGTCTAGATCGTCGAGTTAGCCCGTAAGTCGCCCGATTGGACTACCAAGTCGTCGACATACAGGATAACTCGCCGAGTTAAGGCAAGATCGGCAGTATGGTAGACTGCACATCTTGGCCCTAGAAACTCGCCGAGTTAGCCCTAACCAGGCGACTTCCATACCTGAATCGGCGACTTACGACCGTTACTCGCCGCCAGCCAACGTCATAAATGTTACCATATATGACCATAGGCACGATGTCCGCCTTTGATTGCGCCCTCCGAGATCCTATAAAAAGGGTCTCAAGGGGACACTCAAAGGCACGATTCAAGTTCCTCTCTCACACCAGAGCATCACTACGAAACTCGCCGATTCTCACTAGAATCGCCGAGTTTCCACTTGCAGGTATTTGACGTAGAGCGTGCGTCGTGGACTCCAAAGCCTCCGGTATCACCTCGCACCACCGCGAGCCCTGGTAGCAGATTCAGTGCTTCATCAGCTACCTCTCGAACGGAGCGAGGTGCGCGTGGGGAAGGACCTTCTGCGAGACCTGAAGAGGGGGCTGGAGGACCTCGTTAGAAGAAACGAGGACATATTCACGGGCGAGTTGGGAAAAATTGTGGGGAGTGGCCCGGACATTAGCGGAGCACTAGCTCGCTGTCGCCCCAATGGCCCGGCCGGTCCAATAGAGGCTGCGACCGCTGAGGGCGGAGAAGAGGGACGCAGGCGAAGCAGAAGTCACAAAACTCCTAGAGCGGGCTTCATCCGCCCGGTGCGCTACCCGACGTGGCTGTCTAACGTTATGATGGTCAGGAAGGCGGACTCATGATAGCACATGTGCATGAACTTCACGAACCTCAACAAGGCGTGCCCTAAGGACAGCTACCCGCTGCCATTGGTCGACAGACTGGTGGACCAAAGCTCGGGTTGTGAAATACTGAGCTTCATGGACGCGCACTCAGGATACAACCAGGTGCCCATAGCCCGAGCGGACGAGGAGAAGACATCGTTCATCTCAGACACCGGCACATTCTGCTTCAGGGTGATGCCTTTCGGATTAAGGAATGCAGACGCCGCTTTCCAGAGAATAATGGATAAGGTCTTTGAGGAGCAGATCGGCAGGAACGTGGAGATATATGTCGACGACATACTCGTCCGATCGAAAAGGGCAGAGACACACCTGGCCGACCTAGAAGAAACCTTCCACAACATCAGGAGGGCGGGCCTAAACCTAAAGGCAAAAAAGTGCGCATTCGGGGTAAACGAGGGCCACTTCCTGGGATTCAGAATCACCCCGGAGGGCGTCAAGCCCAGGAAGGAGAAGGTAGAGGCCGTCATCGCTATGATCCCCCCCGTGAACCATAAAGGAGGTCCAAAGGCTGAACGGCAAGGTGGCAGCCCTCAGCCGTTTCCTGCCAAGGGTAGCAGACCGACTGCGCCCATTCTTTCAGCTTCTAAAGTCACCCAACTCTAAGGTGACTTGGACGGGGGATTGCAAGAAAGCATTCGGAGAGCTGAAAAAGCAGCTAACCCACTTGCCGACACTCCGGCCCCCCGTCCGAGGAGAACCACTCATGATGTACGTTGTCTACTCGGACACGTCCGTCAGCGCGGTGCTCCTGTCAAAGGCAGACGACGCACAGAGGCTAGTATACTACTACTCCCGATCACTACAAGGGGTAGAGGAGAGGTACCCGGACATAGAGAAGTTGGCCCTAGTAGTAGTCTCAACAGTCCGAAGACTGAGACCGTACTTCCACGCCCACACGATAATCATCCCGACGGCGCACCCGTTGCTCCAGTTATTGCAGAAGCCCGATGTCTCCAGGCGCCTCACAAAGTGGGCCATGGAACTAAGTGAGTTTCACATAGAAATCATCCCGGCCAGAGCAATAAAGGGGCAGGCCGTCGCGAACTTCATAGCTGAACTCACCCCACGAAGGGCGACAAGGGTTAAGGAAGAATGGTGGACGGTCCACGTCGACGGCTCGGCAAGTAACGCAGGGTGCGGCGCGGGGGTAGTAATAAGAACCCCGACCGGAGAGAAAATCGAGTACTCGATCCATTTCGGTTTTCGGGCAACCAACAACGTAGCCGAGTACGAGGCCCTCCTAGCTGGGGTCAGGCTGGCCTCAGCGCTCGGAGCAGCCAAAGTCCATCTTCACACAGACTCACGGCTGGTCGCGAACCAAGTGAGAGGGGAGTTCGTGTCCAAAGAGGACTCGATGTCGGCCTACGTAGCGGAGACCCGAGCGGCGCTGGGGCGGCTCGGTGAGTGGAGGATAACCCAAGTAGGGAGAGAGAGCAACGGGGAGGCAACGCTAACCAAGTTAGGCGCATCCCCCGGAAGGCCAGAAGGAAATGGGTCCGGATCGAAAACCAAGAGCACCTGACGAGGTCCGGAGAAGCTCGCAGAGCGGCGGTGTGCGGCCTGATAACCGCGGGGGACTGGAAGACCCCCATCATAAGTGATGAAGTACGAAATCTGCTACCAGTAGGCTCGCGGGGTTGCGAGGATGGCCGGAGGCTTTGGAGTCGACGACGCGCGCTCTACGTCAATGTACCTGCAGAAGTGGAGGGGAGTCGGCGACTCAGGTGTGGGAGTCGACGACTCAGGCTCCTTGGTTTGCTCTGGTTGGGGTCTGTCAAGTGAGAATGACCTGGGAGTGGAGGATCCCTTTTATAGGGTCCTGGGGGCGTTTCCCCATTCATTAGCGTGGGGCTCACTCCATTATGGTGCCCAATTAAGGGTGCCATAATGACGTGGGCCCTCTCAAGTAACGGCTGGGAATCGGCGACTTAGGTATGGGAGTCACCGATTCAGAGGTGGAGTCGCTGACTCCCTTGTAGTCAGGTCGTCGGTCTACCAGACCCGAGTGCCCTGTCTGGAGTCGGCGATGCACCCCTGGAATCGGCGACTTGGTAGTCCTAGTACTTGCCTTGAGTACTTGATGTAGACACTTCCTTCGCACTGTGGATCTCTCCGGGGGTCCGACATAAAGCGACGAAACCCTAGTCTTTTTTGAAGGGCATTGCAGGGAGTGACTGACGTAATCAAACATGTCTCACTAGTACTCCCCCCTGAAGAGAGCACAAGAAACATGCGCGTACTGCCAGTATCCCCCCCCAAGCAAGGCGATCCGCATCAAGGCCAAAGCGACAAGATGGGATCGAGTCATTGCGTTCACAGCGACACAAATGACTCCGCGTGATCCATGCACTATTAGATGGATTGATTCACTATCAGAATCTAGTTTCAGGCCAACGGAACTATGTGTTTATAGTCCTACTCTGATCAGTAGCGATTTTTACTGTGGATTCTGGCCGAAGCGACAGAATGCTTGGATTCACTATCAGAATCTAGTTCACTATCAGAACTGATGTTTATAGTCCACCCTGATCAAGAGTGACTTTACGTCCGCAACGACGGTTACCCCATAGGCCAAAGCGCAAGATGGGTCGAGATCATTAAAGCCAAAGCGACAAAATGATCTCCAAGTGTATCAAGGTCAAAGCAACAAGATAGAAGAAATATTGAAGCCAAAGCGACAATATAATTCTTGGTCCATTAAGGCCAAAGCGACAAAATGGACCTAGATCTATTAAGGCCAAAGCGACAAAATAGATTGACTCACTATCAGAGTCTTGTTCACTATTAGAACCTTTCCTGCAAAAAAGAAAACATCCTGCAAAACAACTAGATCAGTCCAAAACGCATATTTAACTTATTGAACTTACCGTGCAATTTTACCTTCCTTGATGCCTCTCCTTTGCTCAAATTGATCCTTGGTAAATCTGGCCGAAGCGATAGATCTTACCGTGCTCAATTTTTGACGACTTCTGGCCGGAGCGACAGAAGTGTCGGGAGAGTTTGTGATAATCCCCCCGAAATTTGATGACTTCTGGCCGAAGCGACAGAAATGTCGGGAGAGCTTGTGATACTCCCCCTCGAAATGTGACGACTTCTGTCCGAAGTGACAGAAGTGCCGGAAGAGTTTGTGATATTCTCCCTTGAATTGTGACGACTTTTGGCCGAAGCGACAGAAGTGTCGGGAGAGTTTATGATACTCTCCCTCGAAATGTGACGACTTCTGTTCGAAGTGACAGAAGTGTCAGGAGAGTTTGTGATACTCCCCCTCGAAAATCGTGCCTTTTGCGACACATAACCCTTTGAATGAGTGGTTTTTTGAAGTACTGGAGTATTCAAAACTGATAAATATTCGAAACTCAAGGGTTACCTTTGCAATTTTGAACCCTGATGCTGGAGAGAGCTTGTGATATTCTCTCTTGAAATGTGATGACTTCTGGCCAAAGCGACAGAAGTGTTGCAGACCAGAGAATCACCGATAAGCGCTTCCTTTGAGAGTGTCGGGGAATGCCCGACACAACAGTCCGTTATCGGTGGTCTGCGGTTCCAAGACACTAAGGTAGAGGTTGATGTGATCTTTTGGATCACTCGAACTGTCATACGCTTCTATCTTGGGTACCCGCCGGAACCCTAGTCCTTGTTGAGGGGCGTTGTTGGAAGTGACTGACGTAATCATGCATGTCTCACCAATGAGGTTCCTCGAATCAGGCGAAAAGCCCACGGACCCCATGGAGGCCAGAAAGCTGAGGAATCGGGCAGCATGGTTCGCAATCGCCCAGAATAAGTTGTACCGTCGATCGGCCGCGGAAGAGGCCCGCTACGACTCTGCGTCTCCCGCGAAGACGACAGGGCAATCGCGTGGAGCATTCACGAGGGAGCAAACGAAGCCCATCAGGGGGGACGGGCACTGGAAAAGAGGTAGCCAGGCAGGGCTACTACTGGCCCGAGTCGATAAGGGACTCGGAAGAAATAGTAGACAGGTGCGACGAGTGCCAGCGGCATTCAAACGTCCAAAGGCGGTCGTCTACCTTGATGAAGGCAGTAGCGACACCCGTCCCTTTCGCGCGGTGGGGGATAGATATTGTGGGACCTTTCCCGCCCGCGTCATGGGAAAGAAAGTTCCTATTTGTGGTAGTGCACTACTTCACAAAGTGGGCCGAGGCAGAGGCCACCAGCGCGATCACCGAGCAAAACGTGGTGAATTTCGTATTCAGAAGCATCGTGTGCCGCTTCGGAGTCCCAATTCAAATCATAACGGACAATGGAACACAAATCACGGGAAATATGCTAAGGAGATTATGCGAGGACAGTGGAACCAAGCTGTGCTTCGCTCCGGTTTACCACCCGCAGGCAAACGGCCAAGTGGAAGTAACAAACCGCACCATCGTATCCATTCTGAAAAGAAAGGTAGGTGAGTACCCAGGTACCTGAGCGGACAAGATCCCAGAAACCATATGGGCCTACTGAACGACCATTCGGACACCCACGAGCCAGACGTCGTTCTCCCTAGTGTTTGGAATAGATGCAGTAGCCCCCGCGGAGTTGGTGTGGCCGACGGCTAGGATAGAGCAGTTCCAGCCAGAAGCGAACGACAGGGAAATGCTCCTCGCAAATGAGGGCGTGGAAGAGCGAAGAGAGGAAGCCGCCTTCAGAGACCTCACTTACAAGCGTAGGGTAGCGAGATACCACAATGAGAGGGTGGTCGAAAAGAGTTTGGCACCGGGTGACCTAGTTTTGAGAAACGCCAAGGTAACAGGCGTTGATCAAACTAAGGGGAAGCTATCGCCAAGATGGGAGGACCCGTACGTGATCGTCGACGAAATCCTGCTCGGCATCTTCCGCCTTGGTTACGAGGACGGGCAAGTAATGGAAAGGACCTGGCACGCAGACAACCTCGAAAAATACAAGCGCTGAAGGCTGAAAGCTGAAAGCGCCGTCACGACGCGACATGAACAAAAAACAATCAACACTTTGTTTTTTTTCCTCTCCCTAATTTTTTTCCTTCATGGAATGAAGAAATCAAGGCCCGCCCCGAATTTCGCCCCAATATTATGACTCTCCCTCAACAACAAGCGGAGAAACAAGAGCCCGCCATTCAAGCACCCGGGGAACGTCGCGCGGTCGAGGAACGAATCCCCCCAGGTACACTTGGCCAGCTTGAAAATCACAAGAATACGAAAAGGGGCTCGCCGCCAAAGACGCCTGAATGCACCTAAGGCCACGAAAGGGCAACCGGTCCGTCCAGACCGCCCCGAACAAAAGCATAAAAGTAAGAACGCAAAAGCGATATGCGAAAACAAAAAAGTATTTTTTATTTACAGGTCCGGAAAAAAAGAAGAAAAAAAGAACAGCACGAAAGGAGTCACGGCAGTCAGGACGGGGGAGTAGGCGAAACATAATCGGGAAGATCAGAGTCCAAGTCCTCCTCTTCGCTCTCACCGGCATAGGTAGGAGGCTGCAAGTCAGGAGGACCGACCCCATCAACCGCTTGCCAGCGCTCCCACTCAGACGGGGCCCGGGGCACGACGGCGACCGCAAGATCTAGGCGGGCAAGGTTAAACATGGCGTGGTAGTGCACGTAACCTTTCCATAACCCCGTGCGTTTCTCGACCGTCATTCGGCGCTGAGCTTCGGCCTGGATCTCGACAAACTTGGTTTGAAACTTGGCAGACACGGAGGAAATGGCCTCGGCACGGTCTTCGGTCAACTTGTTAGCGCACTCGGTCTCCCGGCGAGAGTCTCGTGGGACTCAGCAGCACGGGCCTCCGCCCTCCCCAGCTGGGACTTATAGCTCACGACCTGTTTCTCGGCTTCGACGAGACTCTGCTCCAGTGCGGCCTTCTCACCGGACGCCTGCTCTAGCCGGACCCGGTGGGCCTCCGCGGCCTTCAACGCCTCCGACACGACCTGGTCACGTGCGGCCACAACAGCAGAAGCATCCTCAGACAGACGGACAACCTGCGCATTGAGTCGGTGGAGCTCCTCTTTCAAGTCAAGGAGCACGTAGGCAAGAGCGGCACCGCAAAGGCTGTCGACATAGAGGTCCTCATTAAGCGCCGAAGTGTCACGCGCGAACAGATTCATATACTTGGACTCGTCCTGGAGGAACGGCTGAAAAAGGTTGAAGCCCTTCAGGAGTATCTCCTCCATTTATGGAATAGAAGCCGAAGGGTCAACGCATGTGGAGTCGGCGTGATACTTACCCGCAAGAAGAGCAGAGTCCAGGACAGTGGCAAACGCCTGGCGGGCCAGCATTCTCCCCTCTAAGTCATAGGCGGGGTTGGAAAGACCGGGCCGGGAACCTTCTTCCTCCTCGAATCTCCGGAGGGCCTCGAGAGCAGGCTCGGGTGACTTCTCCGCCGTCAATCTTCCGCCTCTCCGAGCGGCGTTGAGGAGGGGGACCTCGGTCATATTATCACCTCCGGAGCTGTCGGCGCTCAAATCCAGAGAGGGAGTGTCCTCCAGGCGAACATAGGGGGTCACCCTCTTCTTCCTCTTCCGAGGAGGGCAGGCGACCTCCTCCACTTCATCGCAGCTGAGGGTATCAACGGGCATCAGCGGGCCTCGAGTGTCCCTCGACGGTCCAACCATGCCCAAGACGGATGGGCTTCACAGGGCCATGGCGAGAAATATCAGCAAGCAGGTCATTCGCCGCCAACTCGGCGTGACTCAGACGATGGGAAGGAACGATGCCGACACAAGTCTTCAAATTGTCCAACGGCTCCCACCCCACAGGAGCGTGGTTAAGGGGGCTTAGATAGGCCATCTCCACGAAGAAGAACTGGTCGCGCCACCCGTGCGAGCGATCAGGCAGGGTCTCGAAGAGGGTTTACCGGGAGGCAACAAGGACGCGGTTTCGATCAGTGGTCAAAGGGTATACATGAAACCAATTGAGAAGCAGGGGCACAGTAGGCTCAATGTTACATTTCCGCGCAGAGTGTGCCAAAGGTGAGGATACGATCCACGGCGCTTGGAGGAAACTGCGAGAGTGATACCTTGCAATGATTGAGGACCACCTGAAAAAAGGGAGAGAGCGGCAAGGTCAGGCGAGTGTCTACATAGGGAATGTAGATCGCGACATGGCCGGGCGACGGATGCGAAGCGACAAGCTTCCCTGGCAACTAGTACATGGGGTGGTCCTTGTACTTATACAGATGCCGGAGGGCTGTCTGACACGCTGACAGAGTAGACCTGTAGAGCGGGTTCTTGGCATTCACTGCATGAGAGAACGCGCAGTGAATAAGGTCGCCGACAAGGGCATCAGGCGAGGCAACTGAAGTACGGGGATCAGACATTGTAGGCCTGTGAGGAAATCATCGGAGGTTTAGAAAGTGGAAGCGGGAAACAAGGAACAAATAAGGAAAATTGTAAGAGGCGAAGCAAAACTCGTAACATTTAGGGGGCTCAGAAAATGAAGAGTCGGTAATACCTGGCTATCTCAGGGGATATGGGCAAAGAAGGGCGGCCCATAGAGGCACGACCAGGCCCGAAGCCCAACGCATACGAAAACAAGGCATACGACGAAACGCAGCACGAACGGCGCGGCCCTCGGGTCACATCCGAAGAACACCCAGACCACTCGGAATACCGGGTGGCAGGGCTCGAGGGGGCTACGAGCTTGTCCGACGGTGGGTCAGGATGAACGAAGGGCAGATCTTTCCAGGGCGACGCCCCGACGGGATAACCGGCGCCGAAGCCGAACCGGTCCGGCCGGTCGGAAAGGGGCCTTAGGGGCGGAAGGAGCGTCGCCCGAGGGCCGAAGGACATCAGATGGTTTTGGGAGAGGATCAACGGACGAGTGGAGTTCGAGTAGGACACGGGCCAGATCAACAACGGGCGGTGAGCGTAACTCAACTGCATGAACAAAGGCACAGAAGAAGAAAAGGCGTTCAAAATTTAAAAGTGCACAAGTATTCAAAATAATCTTAAGTATTGAGATTCATTACAAGCCCGAAGGCGCTACAAAATTACAACAAAAGCCACAAGTACACGTCCTAAGTTACAAAATAGTGGGAAAAGCTAAACGTGCATTAAAGAAAAAAAGGCAGCGGGAGCAAGTCAGGGGAACCACACGACCTCCCTCCAGGTAATACCTAGAGAGGAAGAAAAGGAAGTATCCCCAGACGGCTCACTTGTAGGGGTCAACGGGCCCATGTCCGATAGTGATCGAACAAAAGCGACCCCCGCATCCGGCGCAAACGCAGGCCTAGTGGCCCGACTTAGGCGGCTTCGACAAAAGGTATCGCAAATCAGTAGCAGGAAGGGACGGGGACCCACGTGAACCGCGGCGACCATGAGAGCTCCGACGGCGGCCACCACCAACAGCCGGAGTGGCAGCAGTCGCGCCGTGTAAGGAGCCGCAAAAGCTCGAGGTCACAGCGCAAGCATCAGCAGCAGAAACAGAAGCAACCGGCGCGCCAGATGAGGTGGGCACGTCGGCTTGGCGAAGTTGGGCGAGACGGCGGTAGATGTCGATTAGGACAGATTTGAGCCGCTGACTCTCAGACACATCAACAGAGTGGAAAGCATTGGAAGGTAGCAACAGGCACTCAGTCCAAACAGAGTGTTGGACCTTCACCTCACGGCCGAACTCCTCCAAACGGTCTTGGGCGCTCATCGTTTGTGTCCTTGCGAGATTGAGAAAGTGGGCACAGGGAGCAGGATATTTATGGAAAAAAAAATGCGAAAGAGGAAGGCACAAGTCACGAAGCGTCATAAAGAAAGTAGATGGGCAGCCTTTTAGCCCCCCATACTGGGAGGTTACTGTTGGTACCAGGGCCCGTCCAAATGGACCTTGGGCTGAACAGGTCCGTTGGGTCCAGTAGGCCCAGGAAGATAGGTTATAAGTACCTCCCTAGGTGCAACAGGGGAGGGGGTCGAGAATCAGAGAGAGTAATACTAAAGAGTTGTATGTGTGAACACCTTAGCGCGAGCCCACACACCATCAATGACGGTTTCATAACGTCAATGTATATGATTAAGGAAACTACATTTGATGAAGTATACCAATTGCTACTTCAAGAAGAAAGAAATACAAAAAGAGATTAGATATTTCCGTCTCTTCATCTTGAACTACATTTGTTGTTGTTAGTACCAGGGCTCTCGTCAAGTCGGACCCTGGACCAAGCAGGCCTACTAGGCCCGTTAGGTCCTAGGGCAGGAGTTATAAATACCTCTCATGGTGCTGCAGGGAGGGGGATCGGTTACCTGAGAATAGGAATACTAGAGAGTTGTGTATGTGAGTACCCTAACGCGAGTCCACACACCATGAGTTGTGTTAGAGTAACTAATTAACAATAGACCTAAGTTAGTTAGTGAATAGTTAGCTAACTATTATCCTATAAATAACTTGATAGAATGAATGAAAGGGGACACTTGATCATATTTCTCTCATTGTTATATGGTATTAGAGCCACAAGGTTCTTGATTTTTTTTTCTGCTGCAAAAGTTTTTCTTTCTTTTGTGCTTCCGCTGAAACTCAATGACTGGAGATTCAAACACTCCGGTAGTAGCTTCTGCAACACCGATTGCGACGTCGACTTCGTCTACGCGACCAGCGCTGATCAAGATAAAACATCTTAGCACGGTACATCTAGACAGGTCTAATTACTTTACCTGGAAGGCCCAAATTTTAGCGCACCTTCAAGGATACGAGCTGCTAAGGTTCGTCGAAGAGGCGGTAACAGAATCGGGTCCGTCTTTAGCACAGCAAGATCAGCTTCTACTGGCATGGCTGTTTTTGGCTATCTCTCCTTCAGTGCTACTGCAGGTGACAGGGCACAAGACATCCCGTGAAGTCTGGGTCGCCTTGGAAGAAATTTTCAACACTCGATCAAGATCAAGAATTCTGCAACTGAAATATCAGCTACAAATTTTCGCAAAAATGATCTCTCACCTGACGAGTATGTAGCTAAGATAACCAATATGGCAGAGGAGCTTCGGGAGGCCGGGGTTTCCTTCGACGATGGTGAACTATAGTCGATCGCCCTAAACGGTCTTGATACACAATATGATCCCTTTGTTACTGTTCAAACTGGTGGAATAGAAGATATAAGTTTATCCTCTTTTCTTGGTCTTTTACGATCATATGAAGCTCGTCTCCAACGAGCCACCGATACACGCATCTCGACTGCAAATATTATACACACTACCATCTCTGAAGCAATGACTGTTCTGATATGTCAAATTTGTAGCAAACGGGGACATTCCGCCATCGCGTGTTTTAATCGACACAATGAACAGAGGTTTCCAACACAGCAAAATAAATCAAGGGGTCGCTACAAGGGATCAAGACCAAACAATGCAAATCCAAATGCCAATGCAACCCGAATACGGGGGCCTCCGATCATGTGACCGTAGATCTAGAAAATCTCCAAGTAACAGACGAAACTCCTGCCGCAATATCTGTCACAATCGCTAATGGTAAAAATCTGCCTATTTTTCACACAGGATCATCAGAATTTAATATTGTTTCTCAATCTGTTCATCTTAAAAATATTTTGCACGCTTCCGACATAAAGAAAAATCTGTTGTCTGTGAATAGACTATGCATTATTACATCATCTTCATGAAGATTCACATCAAACATAATTAAAGAGCTTCACAAAGAATTCAGGATCAAAGATCTGGGTGAACTAAAGTATTTCTTGAGGATACATGTTGCTCGATTAAATGACGGACTCTTTCTAAGTCAACAACAGTATGTTGGGAACTTGTAAACAGAACAAAATTTGGTAAATCTGAAACCTGCTCCTACTCCAATGCAACCCAAAATAAATCTAGTGCAGTCTCAAGATCTTGAATTGAACAAGGAAGAAACAATAAGGTTTCGTCAGTAGTTGGATCTCTCCAATATCTAACCACAACACGTCCAGACATAGCTCAGTAAACAAGATTTCACAATTTTTCAATAAACCAACAGCTATTCAATGGCAAGCTTTACAGAGAATATTGAGGTACATATCAGGAAATCCATTCGTGGGTATTCATCTTCGACCAATGTCTTCAAATATACTTGAAGCGTACTCGGACTCGGATTGGGCAGGCGATGCATCCGATCGCAGGAGTCATGGAGCGTGGATAACTCTGGTGTCATGACAGTCAAGGAAACAGCCCACGGTAGCGAGATCATCAACGGAGGCGGAATATCGAAGTCTAGCCGATGCTACCTCAGAAATTATTTGGATAGATAAAGAAAGTCTTAACTGAGCTCGGAATTCAATCATCGGACCAGGCAGTAGTATGGTGCGATAATGTGAGTGTAGGCTACCTATGCGCGAATCCAATCCTACACCCGACCACCAAGCATGTGGCAGTGAGTTATCACTTCGTCAGAGAAAAGGTTGCTGATAAGAGTTTGGTAGTACGATATGTTTCTACAAAGGAGCAACACGCAGATCTACTTACGAAACAGCTATCGAATAATGTGTTTTCATACTTACGAGACAAACTAATCAAAATCCTTCTTCTTAGTTTGAGGGGGGTATTAGAGTAACTAACGATAAACCTTAGTTAGTTAGTAACTATGCATGTATTGGATAATTTTGTTAAATAATCATGTGTACATATATTAAATTTTGTTCATCACGTATTTGGTTTGATGATAAAAAAAAACTATTGTTCTACTAACTATAGATATCATTCACACTCATCTTATCGATGTTTTCGCTGACTGCATCGTCGCTCGAAATGACTATAGTGTTTGGTTGAAAATAAGATGTAACCGAAACTTCGGAAACCACCGACGACGATTCCGTTTCACGGACAAAAGATGGACCTTGCACGGTCGAATTTGTATATGAAGAACTCGGCCAGCAAGAATAGGTAAAATCCGGAGGATATTTGACATCTCCCACGGTAGCTGCTCTTTTGATCGGTCGACCAACTACGTCTAGTGGATGAGGCATCATCGGGGGGCCTTCTAGAAGCTTGCTTTACTCTCGTTCCGATTAGCGGATGATGATGGCTCGTATTACCAGATGGACCTACCGGCCACGGCACATACTTCGGATATAGCTGAAATGCAGGTACTACACAGGTACTACACAGGTACGGCAGGAACTTGTACCGGAACACGTACCGGAAACAAATCTCTACTACGCGGCATCTATTTTTCTCTCCTTACCATTTTGCTATTTTAAATATCAAACAATTTATTTAAATTATACATTAAAAAAATTAACTATAATCAAATTGTTTAGCACCAACACCTGTGATTTTGAAATAAACTATAATCAAATTGCAGTTTAAATTAATCAGCCAATAATCGAAATAATTGTTTTAATTTTTTAAAATTTTTCCATGACAATTGAAGTCAAATCACATGTACACTTCAAATTTGAAACGTATATAACATAAAATTAAACCGGCAAATAAACATACGACATACAAGAACATAAGAATCAAGCACATGCGAAAAATAGAATCATCCAATCTAAATATGTATTAGATGGATATAGATCCATTTTCAGAACTCCTAACATTCTGGCCGAGCCGGAATATAGATGTAAATACCGTCAAGGAATATATTATTAAGGAAAAATAAAATTCCCTAGGTATGATCACTAATACTCCATGATTCTGTTCATAATCTGATTATCATTCTAGTTATTATCAGTAGTAGAAAATCTCAACGTATTCGATTAAAGAATCATATTGTCTACAGACTCAATTTATACTAAAAGACTACTAACTACCATTATAACTACTCTATTTAACTAACTATGCTGTTATTAACTGAATACAACATTCTTATTCATACTCTTCCTCAAGGTGAAGGAAGCTTTCAAACTAAACCTTGCACACTAAACAATATTTTTCTTGTACGATTGCTCTTGATAGGCATTTAAATTCCTCAAAATTTTCCAGCTTCTCTGCTCCAACTTGGATTGCTACATGAGATGTAAATGACCTAAAACAGGGGAAAAAATCTAGCTGGGATCCATAATTTTGCTCCTCTTATTCTTTTACTTGACTAGGAAAACCCTTCATTTAGATCATATACATTCAATCTAAGCCTTGGATTATTGCAGCCAACACATCCAATATCCAAGTTACTTGTTTCTTGCACTTTATTACCTGCATACAAACAAATACAACATACATCCTGCATAAACACAACACACATCCTGCATACAGTTATATCAATACAACAAAAAACATTTAGTTTGTGATTAGACGCACTCACCTGCAACCAATGGAACCCAAAAATTAGTTTCTTGAATACACAATCAAAAGTGATTAATCAAACAAAACCAAAACAAAAGAAACTATTCTAAATTTAACTTTAAATTCTAAAAACAACAGAAACTTTAAATTTAACTAGTTCTAATGAGATGATTTAACCATTTTCTAAATTCACGCACACCTCCATTCTTATCTTTTCACTTAATTCTAAGAACCTATCCGTTCCTAATGCTTTTGTAAAGAGATCAGCCAACTGATTAGCTGAAGGAACATGTTTCAATACCAATGCCTTTCTACTAATGATTTCTCTTATAAAGTGATAGTCAGTATCAATGTGTTTTGTTCTACTTCTATTTACTGGATTTGATGCCAGAAAAATAGCAGATGAATTATCACAAAAAATTATAGGTGCAGTTGGTATATAGATGTTTAAATCTCTGCATATCAGAGAACACCACCTAAGATCTGCAGTAGTTTTTCCTAATGCCCTGTATTCTGCTTCAGCACTTGACCTTGATACTGTAGCCTGTTTCTTTGACGACCACATTATCAAGTTTCCTACTAGAAAAATACAAATCCCTGTAACTGATTTCCTATCATTAGGAGCTCCTGCAAAATCTGAATCACAGAAGCCTACCAGTGACATGTTCTTAGATTCTGATTTAGCAAATCTGATTCCATTCATTATAGTTCCCTTTAAAAACCTCAAAATTCTCTTTGCAGCTGCCATATGAGAAGTTCTAGGTTCTTGTAAAAATTGAGAAATTTGATTGACATAATATGTCAAATCTGGTCTTGTTAGAGTAAGATATTGTAATGATCCTACCAATGCTCTAAACGTAGTTGGATCTTTTTAGATTTCTCCTTCATTTTTGAGTAATTTAGATCCTATTGGTGCTGGAGATTTACATGGTTTACACTCATGTCAAACCTTACTAATAATTCAGTTGCATATCTAGCTTGATTCAGTACTATTGAACCATCCTTCTTCCTATCCACTTCTATGCCTAGAAATGTCTTTAATATTCCTAAATCCCTGCATCTAAATTCAGTACAAATTTTCTTGATTACATTTTCCACACTACAAGAAAACAGGGAAACAGCCACGGCCAAGTTCACTGGCTAAATGGCAAAATCCGTGGCTAAATTGATTTAGCCACGGGAATTAGCCACAGGAGGTGCCGTGGCTGTAAGTCTGGTGGTTACTGATTTTTGGCCACAGAAATGGTTTTCCGTGGCTAAATATTAGCCACGCCATTTATTTTAGCCACGGCTATGTTCCGTGGCTAATGTTAAAAAATTAGCCACGACATAATTCAGTGGCTAATGTTAAAAAATTAGCCACGACATAATTCAGTGGCTAATTTTATTTTGCCGTGGCTAAATTTTTTGAGTGATGAAGGGCCACGGCTGTAATCCGTGGTTAATCCTTAACTAGCCGTGGCTAAATCCTTGAAACAGAATGGATAGTGAAGGGCCACGGTCAAAATCCGTGGCTAATCCTTAACTGACCGTGGCTAAATCCTTGAAACAGAGTGGAAAGTGAAAGGCCACGGCCAAAATCCGTGGCTAATCCTTAACTGGCCGTGGCTAAATCCTTGAAACAGAGTGGAAAGTGAAGGGCCACGACCAAAATCCGTGGCTAAATGCCAAAAGGCCGTGGCTAATTTCTAAAATAATTATAGGAAATATTTATATTTTAGAAGACGCCTATTAAAGGTCTTACACATTCATATAACCTGAAAAAATCAATCAAACATATATTTACATTCATATTCCATTTATACACATTTCATTCATATACAAATATCCCTCAAAATTATCCAAAACATTCATTACATTCATATTCCATACCTATAACAAAACATACCATTCCAAAACATATCATTCAATAACCAATAAAACATATCATTCCATTCCAAAACGTACCATTCAATTAATAAGCAACAAAACATACCATTCATACAATTCATGTTATTCAAAACTAAACCAAAAGATAAAAGAAGAGGAACCTATTTGTTGGTGTTTGTCACGCTATTCGTTGCACTTTTACTCAGACTTTTACTCGGACTTTTAGTCGCACTCTTGCCAATATTTTCGACATTTGAATCTCTTGTAATAGGCGTGATTATGTTGTTGTGTCCTTGGCTCGACTGACCCTAATGTAAAAAAAAATTGAAATTACAAAGAAAATATGAATATTGATTTATATATAAATGCTAATTACCTCAATCGTCTCTCGATGTAAGTCTTCCCTTAGTTCCTTTAGTATATCCGGCATCTGTTTTCTAATGACCTCTTGAACTGTCCGATCAAAGTCTTCTTTACTTTTTTGTTGTTGAATTTCTATAAAATTCGTCGTTGTGTTCTGTGAAGTCGCCATATTATCAGGAATTGGTAATGGCATTGGATCACTTGCTCTGGTTCTAAGCACACGACCTTTCTTTTTTCCGTCAGTAGCTTTGACCTATAATTCTAAATTATCAGGGAGTGTGTGTGATCCATTTGATGAGTTGATCTCAGAATTTTGTGCTTCCATAACATTTCTTTGAAGCTCATTATAGTCAGCCTATAAAAATGAAAATCAATAATAAATAAAAAATATGACTTAAATATCTTAAAACAAAGCATTTCTAACGAATTTTCTTACAATGAAGCATCCTCCCTTTGGATGAGCCCAGTCGTTTATCTTAGCCAAACTATGTGTTTTCTTATAAACCACACAGTGACCGACTTCATAACCAGCCTTTTTATTCTGATTGTCATACACAAAAAAATTAGAATGATAAATGTAAAATATATGAAAGAAATATTTTTTTACCATTCTTTCATGAGTGGCCGCAACTGAACAAGATCCACCCGTGTATGGCATGTAATCTGGATTGTTTGTCCTATTTTCTGATGCTTTTTCGGATCTTTTTTTCCAATCTTCTTTTAACCAAATTTCTATCATTTCACTCCATACTTCCGCAGAAAGGTATATCGGTGGAAATCTAGCGCAAGATCTGGTTAGTGTGTCAACTTTTGCCAATTTCTTTGCCTCTTGTCTCGCTTTATACAACCAACATGTATAATTTAGTTGTACATAATTATCAAAACATGCATGAGCCAATTGAATGTATTCAAATGAGAAATAGCACTACATAAAGACAAAAACATTACATATGGAAAAAAATGACATATGGAAAAAATGACAAATAAATAAATAAGTCATACCAGAAATTTGACGAAAAGATTTTCCTTTTCCTCTTCTTTCTAAGAAGTCCATTTAGTTAAAGGTGACGTTATATTATCTTTTACTAATATTCCTATTTGACTTCTTACATTGTTTGTAAAAGTCCTATAAAAAACAATCAAATTAAATAATATAATATAATGAATTATAATGAAAACACTCACCCGCTCTTAACAATAGTGGCGGGAGTTGGTGCATCCGGTTGTCTCAATCCTTTTGTCCATTTTCTTCGATGTTCTTCATCGAAGCGGTCCTCTACGATTTCTTGATCTATTCTTGCAGGTTGTGATCGTCCGTCGTTTGTTCGTTTACGACTCCGTCCGCGTGCCATTTCTAATGGAATATTTTCTAAAGGAATAAATAAAATGAAATTATTCTGCTTGAAAAAAAAATGAAAGTATAAAACATATAACTCACTCAGGCGACTCATATAGAACATTAATCTTCAGAATTAAAATTTTCTATTTCATCTTCGACATAACTCTCACTCTCTTCATGTAAAGTGGGTTCAGGTTCGAATGAAACAACATCAAACGAGCCATCCACATTTAGAGATACATTATCAATGTTATTATCATCAAGAAGATTTAAAGGGAACTCATTAAAGTCATCTTGATATGTATTTCCGTCTTCCTCTGGAATGTCAAAACGATCTCTAGCTTTTGTTCGGATGACAGTTTGCCAATCTTTATTCTTTTGGGAGACATTTGGTGCGTAGAAAACTTGCTCTGCTTGTTGAGATAGAACAAAGGGTTCATATGCTCTAAGTTTAATATGTATGTTAATCGATACATTTTTCGAACGGTCAATTTTCATTCCTTTGTGGATGTCGTACCAATCACATTTGAGCATAACTACTCGAGTCATATCTCCAAGGAAATCTAATTCGATAATAGCAAGAAAAACTCCATAATAGTTATTTTCCTCTAGACCTTCGTATGCACTTCTCTTTATCATCACTCCAGAGTTTTGAGTTTTTTTTAAAATATCCTCACTCTTTATGTGAAATCTAAATCCATTGACAATGTAACTCTTGTAGCACGTCACTTCTCGATTTGGGCCTTTTGAGAGAACACGCAAACGCTCATCTTCTTCTATCGGTTTCAAGAGGTTTTTGAACCAACCATAGAATAAACAATCTGTTTTTTGATGAAGTTCCCCATCGCTAAAGTTCACATATTGTTCCTCAAACTCCCTTAAATATGGTACGACTTCATCACAATTAAGTAGTAGATATGTAATTGAAGCAAGGTACTCTTTGTCATCTAAGTATCGTTTTTTACCACCACCAAGAACACAACCAGGTTGTGAAAATATGGATAAACGACCAACCGGTTCAACTATACCTCCATCAAAGTTTCGAAATTTTTTATTATATTTTGTTTGAAAGTTATCATCAAAATACATTGAAGTAAAGTTCCTTATTTCTTCAGCAATATATGCTTCAGCAATGGACCCTTCAACGAAAGTCTTGTTTCGTACTTTTTTCTTTAAAAAATACATAAACCTGAAGATAGATAATCTCATTTAAAATTTTATAATAAACATTATTTAGAAAATTTATTTTGTATGATTTACCTCTCATACGGGTACATCCATCTGTATTGTACGGGTCCACCGACTTGTGCCTCATACGGAAGATGTATCAACATATGCTCCATTGAATCAAAAAAAGGAGGAAAAATCTTCTCTAATCTACACATAGTCTCGACAATGGATTTTCCAAGTGCTCTCATTTCAGATTCTTTCAAAGTAGGGGAACAAATTCACTAAAGAAATGGCTAACTTCTGTTAATACTTCATTAATTTCTTTAGGTAACAAATCGATGAAAGCAATTGGTAATAATCTTTGCATGAACACATGACAGTCATGAGACTTCATACCTGAGAATTTGCAATCTTCGACGCTTGCACATCTAGATATATTTGAAACATAACCATCAGGGAAACGCAATGTCTTCACCCATTCACAAACTTTCTTGATTTGGTCCTTCTCAAGAGCATAAGAGGCCTTAGGAATAAGTATTTTGTCGTCACAAATTTGTTGGTGCAAGCTATGTCTAATACGCATATCCTGAAGGTCTTTCCGAGCATTTAAATGGCCTTTGGTCTTGCCTTTGACATTTAAATGTCTAATACTTCTCTTTGTCCAATTATGTGTTTTCCCGAAATTGGATTCTTTGACCTTGTGCGACAATCCAAAAATCACTTCATCCGGAGAAAGGATGTGAGATTCTAATTCATATCCTGTAAGACGTTCAATCGTAACATCTTTTTCAATCCTTCTATTAAATTTATCCTTCTGTCGCCGATATTGATGATTTGCCGAAAGAAATTGACGATGACAATAAAAGAAACATATCTTTCTACTATTTTTGAGATAAAATGCTTTGTTGTTTCCCATACAATATGGACATGTTAATTTTCCATGAGTACTCCAACCGGACAACATTGCATAAGCTGGGAAGTCTGAAATAGTCCACAAAAGTGCCGCTTTCATTAAGAAATTTTGTTTTTTAAATGCATCGTATGTCTCCATCCCGTCATTCCATAAAATTTTGAATTCATCAATCAAAGAGGATAGATAAATGTCAATTTCTTTCTCTGGACTGTGAGGACCGGGGATCAAAATAGTCAAGAACATGAATGGTTGTGTGTTGCATATCCACGATGGAAGGTTGTATGGGGTAACGATAACTGACCAACATGAGTACGGCACGCTCGAATGACCAAATGGATTAAATCCATCAGTGGACAAACCAAGTCTCACATTTCGAATATCTGCGGCAAAACTTTCGTGAGTACGATCAAAATATTTCCAAGCTTCACCATCGGCTGGATGTCTAACTTCATTGGCGATATCTTTCCGACATTGACTGTGCCAAATCATTTCCTTTGCAGTATTTGAACAGTGGTATAACCGTTGAAGTCGGGTATCAAAGGAAAGTATCTTAAAATTTTAAATGGTATTTTCCGACCAGTAGAAGTTATTGTCTTGTATCTAGGGTGTCTGCATGTCGGACACTCAGTTATGTTTTGATGGTCCTTGCGATATAAGATGCAGTTATTCTGACATGCATCTATTTTTTCATATTTCATCCCAAGTTTATTCAATTTTTGCTTTATTTTATAATACGAATTTGGAAGATTATTCACTTCTGGTAAAGATGAACCTCATAATTCTAAAATTGTATCAATGCTAACTTCAGGTATTCCATATGTTGATTTGATGCACATAATTTTTGACAATACCTCTAGAGTTTTAACTTTACATACATTATACAATTTCTGATTTGCACTCTCTAACAAATTGTAAATATTTTGGGCATCAACATTGGGTAATTCAGTACGATCACTACAAAAAACCAGCGCAGTTCTGGCGGCAAATTCCGGCGGTCTGGCCGCCGGTATAATGGTTCCTGGCGGCCAAGCCGACGACATTCCATCGCCGGAAGTGATGTCGCCGGAATTGTGAAATCCTGGCGGCTTGGCCGACGGCAAAAAAATTTGGATTCCGATTTTAACAGAAATTGTCCCGGCGGCTTAGTCGCCGACTTTTTTTTTTTGAAAATTATATCCCGGCGGCCAGGCCGCCGGCTGTTATTTTTGGAAAATAATTTTCCGGCGGCCTGGCCGCTGGCAGTTATTTTAGGGAAATAATTTTTCCGGCGGCCTGGCCGCTGGTCAATATTTCCCGCGAATAAATTTCTGGCGGCCTAGCCGCTGGTTCAATTTGAAAAATAAAAAAAATTGAAATTAATATGAAATTGAAAATAAAATTAAAATTAAAAATTAAAAATTAAAAATGAAATTGAAATTGATATTAAAATTGATATTAAAATTGAAATTGAATTCGATGTTTAATAATTTATGTATAACAGAAATTAACTTCGACAGTCACTAATTTAACTTCTTTTTTTCGCTCTTTTTCTTCTTCTTAGTTCCGACCACCTTTCGTAGCGCTTCTTTCGTAAATATTATCGATCTACCTGCGCGCGAAGCGGTGTGCTCTTCTTGTGGCGTAGTCGGTGTTTCTTGCGTTGTTGGTAGTTGAGTAGTCGGTGCGGCGGCTCTAGAAGATGACGCTCCAGGAGTATATATACATGTTTTGCGCTGCATTGTTGTTGAACATTGTCGGAAACTCCGGTAAGCGCATGTTTGGATTTTGAGCGAGCATTGCGGAGTTGTATTGTTGGAAGAACGCCATTTGACGAGTCATGAAGTCTTCATTCTTACGAGCCAACTCTTCATTCTTACGAGCCAAGTCTTCATTCTGACGAACCATCGCCTCATGATTCTGCTCATTCTGACGAGCCATCGCCTCATTCTGCTCATTCTGACGAGCCATCGCTCTCTCGACAGCCTCGTTGACCTTATGTTGAACCTCTGCTTCGGTCATTGGATCTTTTCCTTTGTCCGTGCAGAAGTTCCCCACATTCATGCGATGCGTCGTCTTTTTGCTCAAAGAGGAACCAGTCGTTCCTAATGTTCTCGATTTCTTCGAGCTTCTACCGATAAATTCGGTTATAGCAAATTGGATTAGAGCCTAATGAAAAAAAAAACATGATAATAATTAATGTAAATATAACTATTGAATTATATTGAAAAAAATATGAAATAATTACCGTGTGATTCAAATTTTCTTGTTGTGCCATATTTTTGGCTTCTTCACTGTCTATCCAATTAACCGCTTTATCCTTAAAAAACAAATGAAAGTAGTCAAACAAATAATAATTAACTATAATTATAAATATAAAAGATTACGTACCACTCGTTCGTCTTTTGGATAAGCTGCCTTGATATTGAGTTTCCAAACTTCAATTTCATTTAATCCCTTTTGTTCCTGTAATATTAAAATTAGGAAAAGAAATATGAAATGAAATATAAAAGAAAAAATAAAAAAGAACTTGAAAGTAAATATGAAATTAAATAATTGACTTACAGCTTCGTAATTTCTTTGCGTCAGACTTTTCGAACCTAAACTGTGTGATGTTTGTTTAGCCCGATTCCCTTTGTTAATTTCAGATATTTCCTATATTAAGTTAAAATAAAATAATT